>CAUYUJ010007780.1:1090568-1253566 GCA_963575745.1 Prorocentrum cordatum
GGAGGAGGAGGAGGAGGAGGAGGAGGAGAGGGCCGAGGCGGCGGCGGCTCTCCCTTGGCGTTTTTGCCCGTCCTCTCTGGGCCCCCTGGCCGGAGGGCTTGGCCCCAGACATCCTCGCGCGGTGAAAAAGTCACCACGGACGGGCTTGGGCCGTTTCTTCGCCTCTGGGGGCCCCCTCCTGGTCCTGGGGCCGTCAAAAAACGGCCCGGGATGAAAAGCTGGCCCTGGGGAGAGGGCCGGGACTTCTGAGCTCCCTGGATTCAAAAGATCGCATGTCTGGGTTCTCGTCGCCGCTGCTGGGTCCTAAGACGAAACCAGGAAGGAGACAACACTGGACCTGGACAGATACAGGATCTGTGAGATCTGGCAATGATGGGGGATGCATCGGGCGCCGTGGCCATGCCAAAGCGCTCCTGATCAGCCAGATAGCGTTCGGGAATGCTCTGGAGCGATATCTCCTTGTCCTGGCCGCGTGCCGTGATCAATTGCGAAATCACCGCCTGCCGGCCTTGGCGCAACGATGATACTTCCGCGCGCCGAAGTCCCACCAATGTTTGTTTGCGATGTTCTGACTCGGGGACCTTGACGGGCTGTTGTTGTTGTTGTTGTTGTTGTTGTTGAATATTATTCCTTCTAAAGAATTATTATTGTTGGGACCCCTGGTGCGCGACCACTGCGCCGCGCCTAGGCCGCAGCTACAATTTCATTATTTTTTCGCGAAAGCTTCAGAAAAATTGATTGTGTCCGGATCCGGTTGTTTTGTTCCCCCCCGCTGTCCCTTGCAAAAAACAATAGAAAATGAAAATTCTTGTTCTTACTTGATCAAATTGCAAGAATCCCTTGCAAAAAATAAGGTAAAGTGGACATTCGTGCGCGCAAGACGAAATCCTTCCAAAACCTTAGGTTTCGTAACGATTTTAACATAAAAACATCAAAAACCCAATGGTTTTTAAGAAAAAATTGTCAAAATGTCCTTCCGCGCGCGCTGTCCGAATCCCACAAAACCAATGGTTTTTCAACATTTATGTTACATGAGCTCGCGCGAGCTCCTTTTTCTTGTTCTAACATAATCAAATTTCAATAATCCCTTTCAAAAAATAAGGTAAAGTGGACATTCGCGCGCGCAAGACGAAATCCTTCCAG
Source organism: Prorocentrum cordatum (assembly GCA_963575745.1). Lineage (NCBI taxonomy): Eukaryota > Dinophyceae > Prorocentrales > Prorocentraceae > Prorocentrum > Prorocentrum cordatum. The sequence continues at coordinate 1,091,712 of CAUYUJ010007780.1, forward strand.
AACCTTAGGTTTCGTAACGATTTCAACATAAAAACAACAAAAAACCCACTGGTTTTTCAAAAAAAAAATGTCCAAATTTCATTCCGCGCGCGCTGTCCGACTCTGGTTTTTCAACATTTATGTTACATGAGCTCGCGCGAGCTACTTTTTCTTGTTCTAACATAATCAATATTCCCTTGCAAAAAAAAAAGTAAAGTGGACATTCGCGCGCGCAAGACCAACAAAAAACACGACGATCTCAGGAACTTGCCCCAAAAATGTGACCAACTCCGCTCTCTCTGTCTCTCTCTATGTCTGCTCTCTGTCTCTCTCTCTGTCTGTCTGTGTCATGTATTGTATGTCACAATTGCAGGATGCTGGGCACACGCGCGCCCCGAATAAGTGACCAAGTTCTGTGGGTGTGTACCCCACGCCAGTGTAGTAGCCACGGTCGTCCGCACGCCACAAAGTGAAGTGTCCCAACGTCATAGGGCGGGAAGCTGGGTTTGGGTGGTCGCGAGAGTCGTTTTGAGGATATTTGGTAGAGCTTGAACTGCCCCCCCACGAAGGTGGGGCGTATTGTCTCGCGTTAGCATGAAACCCCCCCCCCCCTGGCACTGGTGAGAACACTGAGCGTTCGGGTGTAAATGATTGTTATGTGTTGTTGCTGTTGTTGAAAGTGTTGTGCTGTTGTAAGTGGTAGGCTGTCGACGCTGTTGAACTTTTCAATCCTCGACGCGCTGCACGGTTGATAACCCCAGCGGTGCATACTGCTTTTTCTCAATCAAGTGTGCCCTCCGTACCCCCGCCTCCTTCTCTGTTTGCTGCAGGAAAATTTTTCCTGTTCAAACTGGGACCCTGGCCCCGGGTTACAAGAACAACGGCTCCCGCCTGAGACTTCCTCACAATTAAGCCAGGACCCCCGCTTCCGCCCGAGACTTTCTCGCATTGTATTCAGGAATCGCGCTCTCGCTTGGGACTTCCTTACAATTTATTCAGGAATCGCTCTCCCGGCGCTCTGGAGTCGCGCTCTCGCTGGAGACTTGCTTGCAATCTACTGAAGAACAGCGCCCTTGCGTTGGAACGCCCTGCAATTTACTCAAGCGCCGCGCTCCCGACACCCAGGCACCCAGGAGTCGCGCTCACGCTTAGGACTCCCTCACAAATTACAGAGGAATCGGGATCTCGCTGCCCTTCGTGGCCCCGTTGCAACCCTTCGTGGCCCCCTCGCTTTGTTTCGTGGCCCCGTTGCAGCCCTTCGTGGCCCCCTCGCTGCCTTTTCGTGGCCCCGTTGCAACCCTTCGTGGCCCCCATCGCTTTGTTTCGTGGTCCCGGTGCAGCCCTTCGTGGCCCCCTCGCTGCCTTTTCGTGGCCCCGTTGCAGCCCCTCGTGGCCTCCTCGCAGCCCCTCGTGGCCTCCTCGCTGCCCTTCGTGGCCCCGTTGCAGCCATTCGTGGCCCCCTCGCTTTGTTTCGTAGCCCCGTTGCGGCCCTTCGTGGCCCCCTCGCTGCCCTTCGCTGCCCCGTCGCAGCCCTTCGTGGCCTCGCTGCAGCCCTTCGCTGCCCCCTCGCTGCCCTTCGTGGCCCAGTTGCATCCCTTCGTGGCCCCCTCGCTCGTGGCCCCATATATGTATGCCCTTCGTGGCCCCCGCGCGTTCGCGCCCGTGGTGTCCTCATATGCATGCCCTTCGTGGCCCCGCCGTCGCCCTTCGTAGCCCCCTCGCTGCCCTTCGTGGCCCCGTTGCTGCCCTCAGTGGCCCCGTCCTTGCCCTCCGCGGCCCAGTATACGTATGCCCTTCGTGGCCCTCGCTCGTTCGCGCCCGTGGTGTCCTCATATGCATGCCCTTCGTGGCCCCGCCGTCGCCCTTCGTAGCCCCCTCGCTGCCCTTCGTGGCCCCGTTGCTGCCCTCAGTGGCCCCATCGTTGCCTTCTGCGGCCCCGCATTATCTGCCCTTCGTGGCCCCCGCTCGTTCGCGCTCTTCGTGGCCCCATACGCATTCCCTTCGTGTCCCCGCTGTCGCCCTTCGTGGCCTTGTGGCCAAGCTGTCGTTCTCTCTCGCTCTCGCTTTCACTCGTCGTCGTCGCCGCCGTCGTCGTCGTCGTCGCCGTCGTCGTCGTCGTCGTCGCCGTCGTCGTCGTCGTCGTCGTCGTCGACGTCGACGTCGTCGTCGCCGCCACCGCCGCCGCCGCCGCCGCCGCCGCCGTCGTCGTCGTCGTCGTCGTCGTCGTCGTCGTCGTGGTCGGTCCCTTGTCCGTCCCTCTTGGGGTCGGGTCGACGGTCCGCGGCCGCCCCGCCGATCAGCGCTGCCGCTGGCCAGGCCGACGGTCCGCGGCCGCCCCGCCGATTGCCGGGGCCTGGCCTGCAGGGAAGAAAGGTATACCCCCCAAAAGGGGTTCGATCGAAGACGAAGAGGGCGGGTATCGAGGGTTTGGGAAATACGCGTTGTTGGACACTCGAGCAGATAAGGGCGAACAGTATTGTAATGATCGTTGTTGTTGTTGTTGTTGCTGTTGTTTATGTTGTTGTAGGTGTTGTAGGAGCTGTTGTTGTTGATGGTGGTGGTGTTGTTATTGTGGTTGGTGTTGTTGATGTTGGTGGTGGTGCTGTTGTTGGTGGTGGTGGTGTTGAAGGTGCTGTTGTTGTTGCTGGCCCTGGCCCCGCCCAAAGTCCGCCTCGAGGAAGAGGTCGGGCTGGGCCATGGGAGGGCCGAGGCCTCGGCTGGCCCTCCTCCAACGTCTGCACGGCCGAGGTGGGAACAGCGCCAACGGGGATGATGCCCTCCTCGTCATTCTCCTCCTCCTCGTCCTCCTCGTCCTCCTCCTCCTCCTCCTCGTCCTCCTCCTCCTCGTCCTCCTCCTCCTCCTCCTCCTCCTCGTCCTCCTCCTCGTCCTTCTCCTCCTCCTCCTCGTCCTCCTCCTCGTCCTCCTCCTCGTCCTCCTCCTCCTCCGCATGCAGATGCCATCCGAAACGGGCAGCGGCTTCGACCTAGGAAGGGGCGACCGCCACCAGACGTACCACCTTCGATCCGGGGCCGACAGCGAAGTGCGTCTAGGACAAGAGCGAGATATGCTGTTAGACAAAGGCCTCGAAAGGAATTGGCGAACATTCATGCCACATTCATCTGTCAATGCGCCCCCCAATGATCAATGTTGGCGGTGGGCTGAATGAGTTGCACTTCGACCGCAGTCTTCCCCGCGTGCCAACTTTGACTTTGGGAGAGAGAGCGAGAGAGAGAGAGAGAGAGAGAGACAGAGGGAGAGGGAGAGGGGCGGTGTCTTCACCGCTGCTTTTCCCCCGTTTCCGGGAGCGGTGTCTTCACCGGTTTCATGTTCCAGACACCCTCGCATCGAAAACAAACGCCAACTGCCCTGCCGCTCCCGGGGCCCACAGAGCCGCAGACCCCTCTGCGGGTCCATCCTGACCCGCCTCTCGACGCGGATCCCGCCCTGGCGACGATCGAAGCCTCTGGGAAGACCGAGGACGAAGAAGACACGCCTGGGCCGCCGCTGCCTCGACCGCGGCCCCGACCCTGAGCCTCTCGCGAACGGCGAACATGTCCGTGTCCACAGCCTCACGGTCTGGATCCTTGGGCGCGATCCCGCGGGCACGCGGTCGCACTAGGGGACCACCTGCGAATCCTACCCCGACCCCCCACGATCTCTGAGGGGAAGCGTGGGGGTCCCGGTCAGTCCTCTCGTCGGGAGCTCCCGAACGCAGTGAACCCCGCCCTCCCCCTCAGAAAAACCGTGGGGGGCCAGGGGCAGGGTTCGCATCTGGCCTCCTACGCACGGAGATACGTTCCGCGTGGAGCATCGGCGCGAACACGCCCGCATCCGTGAGCTCGCGGCGTCCGGGGCTCCGCCCGTGAGGCCGCGGGTGCGGACCCAAAAGCGCGGCGTCCCGGCCTTGTCGACGCGGTTCGGGAGTCCCGCCCCTTTCCCCCAGGCTGGCTTTGCATCCCCAATCGTTTTGTTGACGGCCCCGAGGCCTGGCGAGGGCCCCTAGGGGGGCCGATGACGGACATTGATATCCCGTCGTAATTCTGTTTGTTCACGACGCGAGCATGTCTACGGATACGCTGTCCGCCCAAGAGCTCCCCATACGCAGCGAAAATATATACAGAGACACCCTCCGACGATCTTTGCATGTAGTTACCTTCAAGGAGGGCGGCGGTGTATAAAGCCGCTGGCTCTCAGTGGTGACTTATACACCGCCACCGTCCCCCGAGGCCCAGGAACCATCCATTGGAGAGTGCCTGTATATGTATATATATATGTGCAAGAGCATATACGGATTCATTGTTGCAGGTTTGTGCTCATTTGTTCATTGAATTATGTATTCGTGCGTTGTGGCGGCGTGTATGTGTCTGTGTATATACATGCAATGTTTGATCTACGAAGCGAGAGCGAACCTCTTCCGCTAAAAGCTAGGCGGGCTACGCACAGCTTTAATTAGGGAGACAGGGTGTATATACATACAAGTAGTCACCCATTCATTTATGTATGCATTTATTGACTCATTGATTTATCTATTTCTTTGTGGCGGAACCCACGTCCCTGGCCTGGCTCAGCGCCTCCGCCCAGCACCCCGCCGGCGGCGGCATCGACGCACGCTCGCCCGCGGGGCGCGGCGGGGGGCGCCGCCCGCGGTCCCCCGGGGCGCGAGAGCTCGGGACGCACGCCGCGGGCCGCGCCGGCGGGCGCCGCGCGGGCTCGGGGCTGCAGGAAGGGGCACGAGCCGACAAGCCGCGGACGGGGGACCCGTCGACCCTCTCTCTCGAGAGGAGGAGGAGGAGGAGGAGGAGGAGGAGGAGGAGGAGGAGGAGGAGGAGGAGGAGGAGAAGGAGGAGGAGGAGGAGGAGGAGGAGGAGAACGATGGGGTGATCCCGTCGTATCGCGCGGCCGCCACGTCCATGGATCGGGGGAGGTGCCCTGCCCGAAGTGCGGCCGGTGCCGCCCCGTTCGGCGGCGGAGGCCCGGGATCTCCCATGGAAGCGGGACCCGTCGCTGATCCACGCCCCCCTGATCCATGTTTGCGATCGCCTGAGAGAGGGGCGTCTATTGGAGGCCTGGAAATGGGCACCAACACCAACAAAGGGGGTCGCCTCCACATGGGGAAGATGATCCTGGATTTCGGTGTCGACGGTAATATTTCGGTCGCCTTGGAACCCAAAATATTACCACCATCACCGAGATCGGAATCTTCTTCCCTCGGTGGAGGCACACCGCCGATGTTGGTGTTGGTGTCAACCTCTAGGCCTGCGAGTCTAAGGCGATGGGTCCCCCAGAGGGGGCGAGGACCACAGCTCCCCCAGGCGTGGCAGGCGGACGATGGGGGGACTGGCTCAGGGGGGACACGTCGACAAGGGACTGCCAGGAGGGGACAGGCTCAGGGGGGGGGCGGCTCAGAGGGGCAGGGGGGCACGAGAGCCCAGAATCGAATCGACCAGTCGGATCGGCGATCGACATGAATCGGATCGGCCGAAATCGGCAGCCGAGTCGGGAAAGGTCGAACCTGCGGAAATCGGCGGGCTAGTAAGCTTCCAGTGAGGAATCGGAGTCCAAATCGGAATCCGAATTCGAATCGAATCGGAATCGGAAGCCATCGAAAATCGAAGCGAATCGGACCGAAGGAATCGAAACGAGCCCTGGAGGGGGGCACATCGAGCCGTGCCAGGAAACGGCAGGGGGCTGACGCCAACTGACGGGCAACGATGAACGGGCGGCACCGGCTCAGGTCGCTACACATCAACCTGGAATCGGCGATACCCAAGGCCGCGCTGACGGCGTGCTTGGTTAACGGTGCGGTTGGGGATCTTGTTTTTGTGACACCGAGCTCTCGCAAAACAAAATGCAGGAAATCACGAAACACCGTTTCCGACATTCCATATATGCGAATGTACCGAACGAAATCGACACAGCGAGTTGTAGGAAAACACGAACCACGCGTTCCTACAATGGGTTTGGCCACGAACCACGCCTTCCTACAATTGGCTCTCCTGCTTCGCCGTTAGCTAACACACCCTCAGCGCGTCTGAGGGATACGTCGCCAATAGATCGGCGATGGCCTCCCGATGGCAGGGCCGCACGTCCCTGGGCGGGACGTGCTGCCGGGCCCCCATCGGCGATCATGGGGCGTCTGGGGGTCGACGCTTCCCCCCCCCAGGCCTATCCACCCCCTCGACGTTGGCCGGGACCCTAGGATTAAGTCGGGCGTGTACTTTCGACGAAAAATGAAAAATACATCAAAAATTCGCCGGCCCAACGGGCCAGAGGCGTGCTAAGATCTCCGGTAACTGGTTAACAATATTTCTAGTTCGCGCGCGCGGGGCGGCCCCTGGGGGTCCCCCGGCGAAAAGTACCCCGACCGCAGCCCGGGAAGGTCTACTCAGAGATGGTTTTCCTCCTGGGTGCGGCCTCTCAGGCCCCCCAGAGCGCGCCAAGAGGGCCCCAAGAGGCCCCCGAGACGCCCAAAGGACGCTCCAAGACGCCGAAGATGATCCCAAGACGGCCCAAGAAGCCGCCAAGACGCTCCAAATGGCCTCCAAGAGGCCTCACAAGAGCGCCCCGAGAGGCCAAAATCATAAATTTTACTAGGGTTTTGGAAGGATGTTGGCCTTGTCGCATTTTCGGCTTTCCAATGCTCCCAGACGGCCCAAGAGGCTCCCAAGAGCGCACGAAGACGGCTCAAGAGGCCCCCAAGAAGGCCCCCAGAGAGCCCAAACGGGCCCCGAGACGGCCCAAGAGACGCCCAAGACGGCCCAAGAGAGCCCCCAGACGGCCCCAAGAGGGGCCCAAGATGGGGACCACGAACCGAAACCTCAAGCCTTCCGCCCCAAGAGGGCACCAGGAGGCCCCGAGAGGCCCCCAAGACGGCCCAAGATGCCGCCAAGAGGCCCCCAAGAGACCCCTGGAGGCTCCAAGGAGGCTCAAAACAGGCCCTACAAGGCTTCAAAAATGTCTCCCAGGCGCCCCCGAACGGCCTCTCAACAGACCCCAGGGCCTCCCAAAGAAGCACCTGGACGACTGCCCTGTTTGGGCCCACGGCGAAGCAGTAGCGATCATGCAACATGGGCCGGCGGAGTGAGCGAAGCGATTGAATAATCAAAGAATACTCCAAAAATAGTCAGGGGACTATTTTTTGACTATTTCGTACCTTTTTGAAGCATTTTTGGGGTGCCCCTGTAGGGGGACAGGCCCGACTCAACTCTAGGATCACAGCTTCGCCTCGCGCCGCCACGGGCCCCGAGGTCCAGGCAGGAGAGGAGAGCGGGGCGCCCCACCCGCGGCGCTGGCCACGGCGGCAGGCGAGGGCGGCGGCGGCGAGAGAGCGGCACGACGGGCGACCGACGGGGCGCCCGCGGCAGCGCGACCGACGGCGGCGACGAGGGCGGCGCGGGCTCGTCCGTGTTGACTACCTACCAGACCACCCCAACCCAACCCGAAGACCCGAATTTGACCCCAATTTCGGGTTCGGGGGGGAGACGGGTTCCATGTGTCTTTTCAACGTTCCTCGACTCCCCCCCCACACTGGAAATGGAGGGCAAATTGATGGCTTCGGGTTGGGTTGGGGTGGTTTGGTGGGTGGTGATGTGTGAGGGGGGGGAGGGCGAGAGGGGAAGCGCCGGCCCGCTCCAGGCGGAGACGCCGGCCCGGCATCTTCGGTGCAGCGCCGAGAGAGGTCGGCGACGGGCCCCCCGACAGCGCAGCCAGGACGCGATGGTTCCCCCCACCGTCGGTCGGAAGAGAGAGGCAGAAACGTTACAGGGCAGTTTTTTATACATGGGATTTTTTCAATATTGGATTTTAAATACATGACTATTTTATGAGTAAATTTATGCATGAGCTCCTCGTTGTCTTTAATACTAAATCCCTGCATGTTTAATACATGATCCGCACGCGGAGCATGTACTAAAAACGGCACTGTAAGTAGGAAGGCGTTCAACATAGATGTTGTGTCCGCCCGCCCCCCAAAGAGGACGGAAAAGGTGAAGCCTCTCGATCATTGAAATAGGAGGGCGCTTGAAGTAGACTGCAGTCTAGGACTCCAAACATACCTGCTTTCAACGGCCGATGGGTAATGGGCCCCTGTTCACGCCCGCTTGCTAACGGGGCCATCTGCGTGCTCATGGCTTCCAGCTCTTGGCCTTCGGTCCGCGTCGGCGTCTCTTCGCAACGACATGCGAACCCCTACCCTGCAGGTCTGATTTTTGAAACAACGGTGAGAGTTCCGAATATGAGTAATGTCTGCAGCCAATGTGCGGAGTGTCAGAGATAACCCATTTAAAGGGCCTCACGACTTCTGCTGTCCCTCGCCTCATGCTGGAGCTTACACGATTTCCCGGGGATCATATGGATCTGTCTAGATGTACGTATCGATCTTGTCCTGCTGCTGTTCCTCCACTTTCTGAATCTCGTCAGCCTACTTGATCATGCCCCTGGTACTATGCTCCCTTCTTCCTCCTGCTGCTCCTCCTCATCCTCCACCTTACCCTCCTTCTTCGACGCACGCATTCGGTATTCGTCTTCCTCCGCCTGCTCCTGCTCCCAATCCTTCCCCTCCCCCTCCCCCTCCTCCTCCTCCTCCTCTTCCTCCTCCTCCTCCTCCTCCTTCACATCGTCCTTCTCGTTCTCGCCCTCGTCCTTTTCGTTCTCCATTATCGTCATCCTCCGCCCACTCCCTGCTCCTTCTCTCCCCCTCCTCGTCCTCCTCCTCCTCTTCCATCCGTTATTCTTTTTGAGCTAGTCTTTTTGAGCTAGTCCTTATAAATAACTCCTCCCTTTCGCACCTACTGTCGTATCGGTAGGGCGGGATGGGCGCTCGAATCATTCAAGATCATGAGGCTTCAGAACTGCCACAGCTTCAAGGATGTAAGAACATTCGTTTTAAACAATCTACAACGGCTTCAAAGATGGAGGGCCGGTAAATGTGGCTCTAGCCCCAGCGCCGAGCAAACGAGTTTCGAACGTTTGCAGCAACATCAAAGATAGAGAGCGGGCGATTGTAAACATGTGGCTCTTGCATCAGCGCCGTGCACAATTCGTTAAAACGTTTGCAGCAATTTCAACGATGGAGGGCGGGCCGTTTTCAAAATGTGGCTATCGCGTCAGCGCCGTGCACATTCGTCTTGAAAGTTTGCAATGGTTTCAAGGATTCGTATGGTTGAAGTTCTAGGAACTGTGTTCTGGCACGATTTCGCATTGCCAGGACGCAGCAATCACGTCGATTCGTGGTGTTGAACTGGCCCGGTTTAAGAATGCCAAGACGCAACAGTCACGTTGATTTGCGGCGTTGAAGTTCCAGGATGTTTTCCTCTGCAAGCAAACGCCACAACGACGAAGCAGCACAGGAAGGAAGCCACGAAACAGTGGGGCATACCTTTAAACGTTCGCCTGAGAGAGGCGGAATCAGATTGGCGCGGACTTTGGACGGGAAGGCTGGGCATGAAACGGAGGACGCCAAACCAGCCCCTGGAACACAGCACGAACCAACCAGCCGTGGCCTGACTGACAAAGAGGCCCGAACAGCCAAGAAGGGAGCCCGAGGACGGCGAGGAGCCTTCGGGAAGCCCTCTCGTCCAAGACCGCCCTCCTTCATGGTGCGACGAGGGCGTCAGGGCGCCGCGCGCCCCGACCCGAGCCCGCAGAAGCTCGCGCTGTCCGAGCACCTCTGCTGCTCCCAGTGCGTGAGGCGGCGCTCCGGCGGGTCCCAGTAGGACGGGTCCCTGCGGAGGTCCTCCGCGGTCCAGACGCAGCCCCCGACGGTCTTGGGGTCGCAGGCCTGCCTCTCGCCCCCCATCGTCTTGCCGCAGTTCTGGCTCTCCACTTTGGGCGGCTCGAAGAGGCCTTCGGGCAGCAGGGGCTCTACGTACCACGCGTACAACGGTGCGCACGTGCAGGGCAGCCTCGAATTGCCATTGGCGTCCGGGATGTTGTAGGCGGGGACGATGCTCGGAACGCATGCGCCCCTGCCGTGAATGGGGCCCCCATACGTTGAGTCCATGTACGTCAGCCACAGCATCCCGCCCACGAGCAGGGGCCAGAACACAGCAGACAGGGCGCTGTAGGTGCTCTTCCGCCTGTCCGCCATGACCCGCAGCTGCTCCTGGGAGGGCGCGTCGTCTGCGCTCTCCGTGCCGGGCTCCATGAGCGCAGCGGTGGCGTCCCTCGTCCTGTCGAACACAAATCGGACCGGGAAGTTCAGAGCGTCGAAAGCGTTGTCCAAGGCGGCGCGGGCTCGGATGTCTGGGAGCTCTCGCGTCTCCCACTCGCGGACGCTCATGGTGCCCAGGAACTTCGGGGCCGTCCGCAACAGCTCGAGAGCCTCCTGCCGGCTCGCCTTCGCGAGGAGCGCCCTCACCTTGCGCGCGAGCTCCGCGTCGGGCTCATTCAGCGACTGCAGGCTCCCGCCGAGCACGTCCAGCGCTCGGCGCGCAGGAACGCCCAGCTCCCTCGCCACCCCGAGGAAGCGGGCCTCGACGTGGGAGCGGCCGCAGGGCACGTGCACCTCCGCGCCCGCCGCGTCCCTGCCGCAGTAGAAGCTGCGGAGCTTCGCCACCATCGGGAACTGCCCCCTCCAGGCCTCGAAGGCCTCGGCGGCGACCTCCCGCTCGGCCGCCGTGGCGGCGGCGAGGCACGCCCTCGCGGCCGCCAGGGGCCCCGCCTCCAGCCGCAGGGCCTCCGGCGGGCCCGCGCCCTGCTGGGGTGCCTGCCGGCGCGGCACCCTCGCGGCCCCCCCGCGGCCCGCGGCTGGCGCCCCGCGGCCGAGGGCGAGGGCGGGAGCGGCGGCCAGGGCCGCCGCGGCGCCCAGGAGCCCGCCTGCGGCGAGGGCGCCGCGCCGCGCTCCGCGGGCGCCAGCGGGGCGCGGCGCCATCTCTGCGCCCTCTTCGGCCTTCGGCGGGAGGCACGCCGATGCGGAAAGGGGCGCTCGGGCTCGAGCCGATTTGAAGTTCCAGGCCAAATTGCATGTTGGCATGGTGGAGGATCCTCAAACGGTTGTCTTTCAGTGAGGTACTCCCGGCAATGGAAGCAGAGTCTCGTGGGGGCCTGTGGGGAGGCAACTTGGAGAGAGGCTTTAGTGCAACAGCATTGGTGCGTCTTAGGTTTACACTGGTCCTCCTCCTCACCCTGCCTCCTCCTCTCCTCCCTCCTCTCCCCCCCTCCTTCCCCCATCCCCCCCTCCTCCTCCTCCTCCTCTCCTCCGCCTCCTCTCCTCACTCCCCTCCTCCTTATCCCCCTCATCTCCTCCTCCTCTCCTCCTCCTGCTCTCCTCCTCCTCCTCCTCCTCGTCCTCGTCCTCTCTTCCTCCTCCTCCTCCTCCTCCTCCTCCTCCTCCTCCTACTCCCGCCTTCTCCTCTTCTCCCCCCTCCTCCTCCCCTCCCTTCCTCCTCCTCCTCCTCCTCTCCTCCTCCTCCCCCTCCTCATGCTCCTCCTCCTCCCTCCTCCTCCCTCCTCCTCGTCCTCGTCCTCGTCCTCCTCCTCCTCCTCCTCCTCCTCCTCCTCCTCCTCCTCCTCATGCTCCTAGTTTCTTCATTTCCCAGACGTGCCCCCAGATGTGCCTGCAGGGCGGGCCGGGCGTGTGGCTTGAGACTTCCTCACCATTTCTGATCCTGGAGCCTGCAGTGTGCAGCAGATTCTAGGATGGAGGAGACGCCGTGGTCGTTCTCATAATGGGGCTAACACCTCAGTGCCACGAAGACTCGTTTTTGCCAGGTGGTTCTCAAGATGCGGTCCTGGCCTCACCTCACTCGTTTACGATGGAGGGCGGCGGCTCCTTTTCAAAATGGAGCTATCGTCCTAGCGCCGCGCACAGTCGTCGTAACATGACGTAGCAAGTTTGAAGATGGACGGCGGTTCCTTTCCAGAATGGGAGTTTCGCCTCAGCAGCAGCTCCAGAGATGGAGGACAACTCCTTCGAACATGAACCAGAAACATGAACAGGCGTAACACCTGCCAGGACGGAGGGAAGCTCCTTTTCCGAACAAGGACTCTCGCTTGACATATCCTCGACGCCCATGGCATGAAGTGCAAACTTGCGCAATAGCAACACAGGTCGGGGCGTTTTTTTTTTCTAAATGGTCATCTCGCCGGACACACATTATTGGACTGTATGTTTATACGTTCACGCAGTCCTTACTGCTCGCTAGAAGGATGCGAGAACTTCATGTTCTAAAAGGAGCTCTCACCCGAACAGCCCGTAGGATGCTGGTCGGTCAAGGGGCCGCATCATCTCGCGGAGAGGAGATATTTCAGGGGCTCACGAGGGGGCGACATGGGACGGGAGGCTGCGCTGGGGGAGCATCGATGCATCTGGGATGTCCTCTGATCCTCCTCCTCCTCCTCCTCCTCCTCCTCCTCCTCCACCACCTCCTCCTCCTCCTCCTCCTCCTGGTCCTGCTTCTGCTGCTGCTCCCGCCAGGTCGTCTCTGGAGGCCCCCGAGACCAGAGCTCCCCCGGAAGGTCCCCCGACGCGGCGCCGCGGCGCCGAGGCGACGCGAACTTGCCGCAGCCCGGCCTGCCACCCTGGCCCGACCTGCCCCGAGCCAACCTGCCTGCAGCGGGCTCGGCGCGGGCTTCTGGGACCGCGCGCCTCGTTTCGCCTGGCACGACCAAGGGCCATCCGAGAGCGCAGATCGTTCCATGCTTCGGGGATCTTCCGACCTGGGTCAATCCAGACCCGGGTCGGTCAGGCCTTGCAGGATCCTGCAGGACCCTGGAGGACCCTGCAGGATCCTGCGCCCAAGCCCGGGCCAATGCGCCCCTGGCCCTGCAGGATCCTGCGAGATCTGGCGCCCTGGCTGACCCCCGCTCGCACTGACCCCCGCCTCGAGGCTCCCGAACACTGGCTGGCTCCAGGCCTGCGGTGGCGCTCAGCCTTCGATGTGCAGAAGGGGCCCCCGCCGCGCCGACACACGACGGGAAATTGCCCCAAGCGACAACGCTCGGGGGTCCGCTGGACCCCTTACCGTCCCCCTGGCGGGCTCCGCGCGTCTGGGCGGGGGGCGGGACCAGCGCGACTCCAAGAGATCTGCGCGGGCCTCCGATGGATCGGAGGTCGGGGGCGAGGTCGCAGTGGGACGGAGAGGCCCCCCTCCAGGAGAGCAGCTTCGGTGTCGGGGTCGCGTCGTGCGAGGCGAGGCGAGGCGAAGAAGCTGCGTGGGCTGGGCGAGAGGAAGGGCTTCTTTTCTGTGGCCAGGGCGGGTCGAGAGCCGTTGACCGCCCCTCCTTGAAGGGGCCCTGGGACACACAAACAAGTACACACAAAAATCAGGATTCCCCATATTTCTCAATATTTTTTGCTTTTCGTCTTCCCCCCACTACCCATATTTTTGCACGTCTTCCTGGGAATCGACGATTTAATTGTGTCTGTGTGTTTTTGTTCCCTCCTGATTCCTCCCTCCCTGGTGGGCGGGCGGTGGCCGGATTGTCCCGCCGTGGCGTCCCGTCGCTGTCCGCTCTTCCCCCCCCGTCGGGCTGGCGGGGGCCCGCTTGTCCCGCCGTGGTGTCCCGCCGTGGTGTCCCGTCGGTGGTCCGTGGCTGCCACGCCGCTGTCCCGCCGCTGTCACGTCGGTGTCCCGTCGGTGTCCTGTCAGTGCCCCGTCGGTGTCCCGTCGGCGTCCCGTGGTGAGATCGATCGTGAGGTCGATGATGAGGCCGATAGTGAGGTCGATAGTGAGATCGAGCGAGATCAATGGCAACACCGATGGTGAGATCGACAGAGGTGCCGAAAGCGAGACCGAGTGGTGCCCCGATGGTGTCCCGATGGTGTCCCGTGGTGTCCCGCCGGTGTCCCGCCGGTGTCCTCCGGGTGTCCCGTCGGTGTCCCGCCGGTGTCCTGTGGTGTCCCGCGGTGAGATCGATGTGACATCGATAGTGGGATCGGTGGTGAGAGCGATAGTGAGATCGATCGAGTGAGATCGATAGTCAGATCGAGCGGGTGAGATCGATAGGGAGATCTAAAGTGAGATCGTTTGGTGTCTGGATGGTGTCCCGATGGTGTCCTCGTGGTGTCTCGATGATTGCATGTATTTGGCCTCATAGTCCCCTGGTGGTGTCTCGATGGTAAGGTCGATCGAGTGAGATCGATAGTGAGACCACATCGCGACACAGCATCGTCACCACGCGTCGTCGCCAACTCGAGGGCGCATCACCAGTATCGTCGTATAGCTATGCTTAATACTTATGCATTCGGTTGCCGTTCGCCATGTGGGTGTCCCAAGTCGGTGCGGTGACAGACTGTGCGGTGATCTCGAAATCCGCAGAGACCTCACCGCACGGTCCGTCACCGCACCGTTATGGGGACCCCGGAAGCCACCGCTGCCCGAGACACCCCTGGAGAACGACCGAGGCCCCAAAACCGTACAGTCAACCCGTATAATAAGGATGCGCGGTGAGGGTACCAGGGCCTTGGAGGGCCATGTTAACGTTTTTCGAAAGGGGTTGGCCAGCGAAAGTCGGTAAGAATGGACCGAAGGGGCAAGGATGCAAGCGTAATCTTGAAACAGTCGCTCATCCTCACAATGCGGGTTGGCTGTACGGCCAGCCCGAATCCCCACTGATGGAGGCCTCCCAGATGGGGTCCGAATAGACGATCTCAATGGGGTCGGAGCATCGCACCGCGTCGCCGATGCATCGGCGATGCATGGGTGACGTCGACGATGCATCGGCCACGTCGGCGCGGAGAACGTCAGGCTTATTATCGAGCCGCATCGGCGATGCATCGGCGATGCGGAGCGATCCTTCGACCCCATCCGGGAGGCCCAGCACTGACGGTCACCGCACGGTGTGTGATCACCGCAACGCTCTGGGGGGGGGCCCGACCTGGCCAGACGCAGCCTGGCCCAGCCTACCCCGCCCTTCCGCAGATATCCGATGCCTTGAGTTGTTCCATGCGGAGTCCGTGGAAGTCTCAAACGGCAACAACAACCTCCGCCTTGAGTTGTTCAATCTGATCAGCGATAATAGTACCCCTGATCCGTACGGAGGGGACCTGAGCTAGGAGGGTCAAAAACATCGGGATCGGGCTTTTTCTCTTGCACGGTGTCAGACGAAACCACCCAAATATCGTGTTTGGGAGATCCGATCCCTAAACCGTGGCCCCAAGTTAGACCACGACTTCACTGTGCTATTGGGCTCAGGGGTTGCATTACAGTCAGACCTCGGCCAGAAGATCATCCCTCAAGAACACGAGATCCTCCGCCGGCCAAAACTCACAGAACATCCAAGGGTAGCCTCGCCAAGGTGCACAAGAACATTTCACAAGCACGACGAACACGAGGGTACCATCTCCGAAACGACCTCTACGCAGGTGTGCTCCACTACTTCGCAGAGTAACTACTCGCAGATGGCATGGATCCGCCGAGGAGGATTTGCGATACGTTACGTCGAGGCAGACGCTTGCCTTTTCAGACGTTCGCGAGCAGGCACTTTGCGAGCAGTGGAACGCGCTCGGTGAACCTCGGCCCGACTGCACGCTCCATGACGACACGTTGCATCCCTGGGCCCCACGAGCGCCGGGGGCCTCTCTTTCTTCGCCTGCCTCCGCGGAGCCGCCGCCCACTCCGGCCGAGGGCCGGCGCGCGGCCGCGGCCTCCGCGTGCAGCGCGGGGGGGGGATGTGCCCTCCCAGACATCCTCCGGCGTGAGGTCTCGATCCGCGGGCCAGCCATGTGTAAACTCTCTGCTTTCCCCACATGCTCAGTGGGGTTATGGTTTTCTTCCCTGCGCGATTCGCACCCGCGTCTCCTCCCGCACGCACCTCCCTCTTCCCTTCCTCTGGCGTGACGTCTCGATCCGCGGCCTAGCCATGTGTAGGGGAAAACCCTGCTTTCCCCGCATGCTTACAGGGCAGTGTTTAACACACAGGATTTTCAAAAATACAGGATTTGTAGTACATGATTAATTTATGAATAAAGTTATGCATGAACTCATCGTTGTTTTTAATACTACATCCCTGCATGTTTAGAACATGATCCGCACGCGGAGCATGTATAAAAAACGGCACTGTAGTGGGGTTCCGGTCTTCGTCCCTGCCGCGTCGCACCCGCGTCTCTTCCCGCACACGCCTCCCTCTTCCCCTCCTCTTCCTCTCCTCCTCCTCCTCGCCTCACCCGCGCGCAACACATGCACGACACGTACATGAGACACGCGTTCTACACACAGCCGCACGCGTGCGCCCACGCAAAGCACGTGCGCTCAAGACTCGCAGGGCGTGGCAGGCGTGGCAGGCGCACTACATCATACACCCAAGACGTGTGCGCACAGTCGCCCAGGGCATCGCAGGCATGGCATATTCTCGACGCCACAGGGGGTGCTCTGGAGGTGGGGGCGCTATACGTTGCAGGCTCGCAGGGCGTGGCAGGCTTGGCATTTCCTCGACGCCACAGGGGGTGCTCTGGGAGTGGGGACGCTATGCGTTGCAGGCTCGCAGGGCGTGGCAGGCGTGCGCTGCGGGTGGGGGCGCTATGCGTTGCAGGCTCCCAGGGCGTGGCAGGCGTGACACTTCCTCGACGCCACACGGGGTGCGCTGGGGGTGGGGGCGCTATGCGTTGCACTCTCCCGCTATGCGTTGCATGCTCCCGCGTTGCATGCTTCCGCCATGCGTTGCATCGCTCTCAAGGTGTTCCCAGAAAAACGCAAATCTCTCTCTCTCTCTCTCTCTCTCTTCCCATGTCCTCTTCAATCGCCCTCCTTTTTTTTCCGCCGCGGACCCCAAGGAAGGAGTACGAGGACGAGGGGGAGACGGAGGAGGAGGAGGAGGAGGAGGAGGAGGAGGAGGAGGAGGAGGAGGAGGAGACGACATCAGAATTGATCCTGGGAGCCACGTGTGGCAACTATTACCTGGCAGGTTCTTCACCAGGAATCGGCCCCCAACTGGAGGACGGCGAAGCAGGATGTGACATGGTATGTGAACACACGTAGCATCAAATCCGCCGACCCTGTCGGCGTGTGTGAGGGGCTTGTCCGTTCACGTCGTCATCTCCGTCATTCGTTGGTCGTCGTCTCTGTCGTCCCCTTTCCCTGCCTCCCCCCTTTCCCTGGGCTCGTCGAAGCTCCCCCCTTTCCCAGGGACCTCCTCAGCGCGCCAGCCAAAGCGAAGTTGAGCAACGTCGTAATTGAGTCGAAGGGACGCCCCTTCCCTTCGATCCCTCCCCCGCCGGGGGGGGGGTCCCCACGGGGTGTCCCAGGGGGTGTCCCGGGGGGGGTCCCAGGGGGGAGGGGGGGTCAGATACGACGCCCCCCCTGGGAGTCCCGGAGCCTAAAAAGCCCCAAGACGGGCCACGAGTGCCCCAAGAGGCCTCAAAGACAATCCAAGAGAACCCCGAATCGCCGAACGATCTGTCCAAGACGCCTTGACGGCCTCCACACGGCCCAAGAGGCCTGCAAAGCGCCCCAAGAGGCCTCTAGGAGCTTACCCACGAGAGCCCCAAGAGGCAAAATTCATGGATTTTCCATACGTTTTTGACAAATTTGGGCGTTCTTGCCTCTTCCGCTTCCCGACGCGCCAAGACGGCCCAAGAGGCCCCCAAGATCGCCCCGAGACGGCCCAAGAGGCCCCCAAAAGGGTCCCCTAACGGCCGAAGAGGGCCCCAAGACGGCCCAAGACGCCTCCAAGACGGCCCAGACCGCTCCAGGAGAGTGCCCAGACGGTGGACCCGAACGGACATTTCGAGCTCTCAGCCCCAAGAGGCCTCCAAGAGGCCCCGAAGAAGCCCCAAGAGGCCCCAGAGGCTCCCAAGGGGCCCCCAAACTGCCCCAAGACAGCCCAGGGGAGCCTCAAATTGCCCAGGAGGCCTCCAAGAGTGCCTCGGGACGGCGCAAGAAGAGCCCTGGACGGCCCAAGACGGCCTCAAGAGAGCCCCAGGCTGACCCAAGAAAGCCTCTGGCCTCCTCCTCCTCCTCCTCCTCCTCCTCCTCCTCCTCCTCCTCCTCCTCCTCCTCCTCCTCCCCCACTCTGCTCCCCCTCCTCCTGCTCTCCTCTGCCTCCTTCTCCTCCTCTTGCTTTTCCTCCACATACTTCTCCCCCCTCCTCCCCCTCCTCCTCCTCCCTCATCCGCCTCCTCCACCCTTCCTCCACCTCCCACTCATCCTCCTCCCCCTGCCCCCTCCTCGTTTTCATCTTCGTCGTTCTCAGGGTCGGCGGCACTGGCCGTAAGGCCTTCGCAATAAGTAACTATGTGCGGTTCCTCGGTAGCGTAATTCGTCGGCGGCGAGGCGGGACAATCCGCTCCAGCGTGGCAGCGATGCAGGGGCACTACAAAGCGAACTGGCCGGCATGCAGGAGGGAAAAGGCAGGGCGGGGCGGCCGCGGGGGGGGAGAGAAGGGCGAAACTGCAGGGGAACAGGCAGTGGCATGAGCATGACAACTCGGAGAGGTCCGCGCGGACTCCTCGGGTCGGCGCCGGGGACCCCTGGCCTCGCCTCCGGCTCTCGCTCCGCACGCCCTGAAGAGAGGTCCAGCGCCGATCCGAGAAATCTGCGCAGGCCTCCGAGTTGTTCTGCTTACAATTACCCCCACAATTACAATTGTCATTGTCACTGTCTGTGCCCCTACAATGAACCCTGGCAAGGGGCCCGACCATCTGCAGCTGCGAGTGCCACGAGGCAACCGGAAACCAAACGGGGACGAGGGAAAGGACGGACTGAGGCACATGTCCTGGCGAAGGCGGCGCCGTGCGAGCCCTGCCCCTCGGGCCATCGGTGAAGCTCCCGTTGTGGCCACGATCATCGTTAGAGGTGTGTCCAAATAGGTGGGGGGACGAATGCGAACCCTGCCATTGGAGCCTTCGGTGGAGCTCCCTTCGCGGCCACGATCCTGGTGAGGGGTGTGCTGGGATGGGTGGGGACACGCATGCGGACCCTGCCACTGAGGCCTTCGTTGGAGCTCCCTTTGCGGCCACGATTCTCGTGAGGGGTGTGCCGAAATGAGCGGGGGGACGCATGCGGACCCTGCCACTGAGGCCCTCGGTGGAGCTCCAGGCTGGGACACGCATGCGGACCCCACCGCTTGGGCATTCTGTGGAGCTTCCTTTGGAGACACGATCCTCCTCGTGAGGCGGGATGTGCCGAAATAAGTGGGGGAACGCATGCGGACCCTGCCACTGGAGCCTTCTGTGAAACTCCCTTTGCGGCCACGATCCTGGTGAGGGGTGTGCCGGAATGGGCGGGGACACACATACGGACCCTGCCACTGAGGCCTTCGTTGGAGCTCCCTTTGCGGCCACGATCCTCGTGAGGGGTGTGCCGAAATGAGCGGGGGGACGCATGCGGACCCTGCCACTGAGGCCTTCGGTGGAGCTCCAGGCGGGGACACGCATGCGGACCCTGCCGCTTGGGCATTCGGTGGAGCCTCCTGTGGAGGCACGATGATGATGAAGGGTGTGCCCAAACGGGCGGGCGGACGCATGCGGACCCTGCCCCCGATATGGACATGCGGAGGGCAGAGGCAGGCATGGGAGGAGGGACTTGCCACGGCTTGGACGTCCATTCCCCGTGCAGTTTTCGGTTTCGTGCGCTTCTGGGGGTAAGTGATCCAGCATGCTCCTCGATGGTCCTCGCCGAGAAAATGTGCACACGTCCGAACGATACCGAGGGGAGGAGAGGGCAGCGGGAGAAGGAGGAGTGGAGCGCGGCAGCGCAAAGCGAGGACCCGAGACCCCAGGATGGGTGGGCAAACCAAGACCACTTGAGCACGGGCCGACCGTCCCGGCATTCGTATAGGCCCACCACGACATTCTCTTAGAAACCAAAAATGTTCTAAGAACAAGAACAGATGTTCTCAGAGCATGAACCCGATGTGTTAAAACAAGACAGTCCCAGCCAGAAATGTTCTAAGGACATGTCGTGGAAACCACATCAGGCTCTCAGAACATTGCTTGGTAGGCCAAGAGGCACGCCAGGACGCTTCGCCACTGCTTGAAAACCAAGACCACGCCATCGGAGGTCTGGAGGCCGAACGTTGGCCGGCCGGACGGCAGGTCGCGGCCCATGGGGGGGCCCCCGCCGCCCGCAGTGTGCCAGACGTCCAGCGGCTCGAATGGACCAGGGCACGGGCGACGAAACGAAACGGTCCCCAGAGCGCGTTTCTTTATTTTCGGCGATGATGGGCATTATGGGGGGGGGAGGGGGCCGGGGGGGGGGTAGAATGTGACGCCTCCCCTCCGCCGTGTGCCCGATGCGCACGGCAGCAGTGCCCGGAGCGCACTGGGGGGGGAGGGGCGTTACGTGATAGGAAGGGGGAAGGGGGGGGGGGTCGGAGGCTGTAGTGCCCCTTATGCCACAAGCAATAAAGAAACACGCTCATGCAGTCGGGCCGCGAGCAGACACTGGGCATCGCTCGGACGTCCATTCCGTGCTTTTTTCGGTTTCGTGCGTGTTTTTTCGCCAAATGATCAAGGATGCTCCTTGATGGTCCTCGCCGAAGGAAAAATGCACACGTCCGAGCGATGCCAAGGACACAGCGATCTCACGCCGCGGCTCACGCAGGCCAACGCCGTGCAGACGGCACGGAGAAAAGGGCGCTCGCGCGCGACCTCCCGCGGGAGGCTTGCGCGTGAGTGTCCGCGCGGCCGGCCCCGCTTGATGGCGTCGCTCACGAGGGCTCGACCCCTTCCCCAGGGCTGGCTTTTCGTCCCGAGCTTCTGTTCGCGGCCCCGGCGGAACCGAAACCCGCCCCTCTAGAGGCTGAAGGTGCAGGCCCCGGGCTCACGATGTCTTGACTGGTTCCCAACCGTCCTGTGGTGTTGGGTCGTCGTTTTGAAGAAACAGCGCCCAGCGTTCCTTCCTTCCCCCTCCCTCTCCCTCCTCCTCCCGTCATCATCATCATCATCATCATCATCATCATCATCATCATCATCATCAGCATCATCATCATCATCATCATCATCATCATCATCAGCATCATCATCATCATCATCATCATCATCATCATCATCATCATCATCATCATCATCATCATCCTCATCCTCATCCTCATCCTCATCCTCATCATCATCATCATCATCAGCAGCAGCCGCAGCAGCAGCAGCAGTAGCAGTATCATAATCACCGGCATAATCATCAGCATCATCAGCATCAGCATCATCACTACCATCACCATCAGCATCATCACCATCATCAACATCATCACCATCATCATCATCAGCAGCATCAGTATCACCATTACCATCACCATCAACACCATCATCATCATAATCATGACAATCAGCATCAGCATCGCAATACTAACCATCGTCAGTATCATCATCATCAGCGGCAGCAGCAGCAGCACCACCATCATCATCTGCATCATTGTCATCATCATCGTGTTCGTTGTCATCCTCATCCTCATCCTCATCATCATCATCATGTTCAGCATCAACTTCATCATCAGCAGCAGCACCGTCATCATCATCAGCATCCTCAGCATCGTCAGCATCATAATCATCATCAGCATCACCAGCATCATCATCGTCAGCATCAGCATCAGCATCATCATCGTCATCGTCATCACCATCGTCATAATCAGCATCAGCATCATCATCAGCAGCATCAGCAGCATCATCATAAGCATCATAATCATCATCAGCATCATCAGCATCAGCATCAGCACGTTTCATGGCCCCAGAGGGAGCTCCGTCGTAGGCCCCAGAGGCAGGCACACGCCTCACATACTTCATGCCCCTATATGGGGGCTCTGCCGAAGGACCCAGCGGCACAGTCCGCATGGCGGACCCGCATCCGACTCGGCACACCCCTCACACGCTCCGTGGCCCCATAGGGAGCTCCACTCAAGGTCCCATTGGCACAGTCCGCATGGCGGACCCGCACCCGATTCGGCACGCCCCTCACACGTTCCGTGGCCCAATAGGGAGCTCCGCCCAAGGCCCCAGAGGCACAATCCGCATGGCGGATCCGCACCCGATGGCGGACCCGCACCCGACTCGGCACGCCCCTCGCACGTTCCGTGGCCATAGGGAGCTCCGACGCAGGACGTAGTGGCACAGTCCGCATGGCGTTCCCGTATCCGATTCGGCATACCCCTCACACGCTTCGTGGCCACGTGGCGAGCTCCACCGAAAGCCCCCAAATGGCACAGTCCGCATGGCGGACCCGCACTCGTTTCGGCACGCCCCTCACACGTTCCATGGCCCCAGAGGAAACTCCACCGAAGGCCCCAGTGGCACAGTCCGCATGGCGTACCCGCTTCCGATACGACATACCCTCAAACGTTTCGCGGCCCCATAGGGAGCTCCACCGAAGGACCCAGCGGCACAGTCCGCATGGCGGACCCGCATCCGATTCGGCACGCCCCCCAAACGTTCCGTGGCCCCAGAAGGAGCTTCACTCAAGGTCTCATTGGCACAGTCCGCATGGCGTACCCGCACCCGATGCGGCACACCCCTCGCACGTTCCGTGGCCCCATAGGGAGCTCCGCCCAAGGCCCCAGTGGCAAAGGCTGCGTGGCGGCCCCGCCCCATGTCGGCGCACCCTTCACACGCTTCGTGGCCCCATGAGGAGATCCACCGAAGGCGATACCCACAACAACGGTACTCCGAGTTTCTAAATAAGCGTCGGGGGGGCGTCACCCCCGCCGACAGCCCCACACCGACCCCCGTCGCGGGCAGCCACCGCGCGCCGAAGGCGCTCCGACCCCCGTCGCGGCGCGACGACGAGGCGAGATTGACCTCCGTCGGGGGGGTACCCCCCCACGCTTATTGAGAACCTCAGAGCATTCACAACTCCACGTGGTTGGGTCCTTCGCCAAGATATACTTGAACGCCTGGCCCCGGGAAGCCCCGACACGCTCCCCACGGGCCGGTCCTTTGGACGGCCAGGGGCCCGGCGAGGGCCCCCAAGGGGCCGAGACCTCAAGACGCTGCCTGTCCGGGAAGCTTTGCTTGTCGACGGTTCCGGGGAAATAGAGGGCAGAAAATCCCCCCCGTAATCACCACCCCGACAAGCGAAGCCGTTTGGTAAACACACCCAAGGATGGAATCCATCAGGGCAGGGCTTTTGGCAAACGCACAGGGCCGCTCAGGAAACGCCAATTGTCCGGTCCAGGTGGTTTTCCCTCCCTTGATGGAACATGCGCGAACACTCGTCACGTCTCGACTTTTTGCTCGAGCCGCCGGACGTCTGGAGTGCGCAGGGCGTCACGCCGCGGGCTCCCGCAGGAACGGGCGCAGGCCGTACAGGGGCTCGCCTGTGGGGGGATCGCCACGCGTGGGAACCGGCTCAGGCGGGGGGAAGGGGGGAGGGTGGGGGGGACATCGAGCCGCAGGCATGCTCCCGTCGGATGATAAATACAATGGAGGCCAGTCCACAAGAAACCTCCCACAAGAAACCCAACCCTGAGACCCCAGAATGTCCATCTATTTTTGGTGCGGGAGCGTCGCGCTTTCCATCGCAAAACCATCGAAACCCAAGAAATCCAAGGGCACCCTGGAGGCAAGCAGGGTGCTTCTTGGCATGGGCCTCCACTGTACAAAACGACGGACGGCTTTTGGCCATTTTCGGCCCGTGGGGGTCTCGTCGGGCCCTGGGACAGTCAAAACACGACTCGGGTTGAAAAAAACCGGCAGCGAGAAAAGCTTCGGGGCTTCCTGGGGCCGCGAACGGAACAAAAAACAAGACATCGCATGCCTGGGGCTTACATCGCCGATACGTCGCCGATGGATCGGCGGCATGCCCCCGATAACGAATGCGCACTCTCCTGTGCGGGATGGGCCATGCGGGCAGCTTTTCGCCGATCCATTGGCGATTAGTGGGACGCACAGGGACTTACTAATACTATATGTCCTCCTCGTGGGCCCGCGTCCGACGCGAACATGTAGTAAACCCATCTTTTAGTATATCGTTTCCCGAGCGGTGCGGCCAGAAAGCGCCCGCCGCGACGCATATACTCTAAGATTTCTCGGTGCGCTCGTCGCCCCTGGAGGGGCGACGCACATAATAGTAGAAGTAATGTCTAAAAACTGTTTTAAAACATATTTTGGGGAGACAGTTAAAACATGGCTTTCCCCAGCGCTGCAGTGCGCCTATAGAAAACAAGAGTGCAGATCGCTGGAGACGCCCCCGCGACCGCCCTGGCGCCCTGCGTGCAGGGGCAGATTCCTGCGCACCCCCTCCTGGCGTCAGCCCACGCCTGCCACATTCTGTTGGGGCGACGCCGCATCCGAGGGCCGATGCACCCCACCCTCAGCACATGGCTCTCGGGCCGCAGCTCGGGCCTCCGGCGGCCCTTCCGGGGGGGCGATGGCGGCACCCCCCGGGCGCCCCCGACGAGGCGCATCGGGACGGAAACCCCCCCCACGGGGCTCCGGCAGCGCCCTCCGGAACCTCCGAAGGCCCCCGAGGGCCCGCGAGCACCCCTGGGGTCGGCGTGGGGTCGGCGCGTCCCCCCTCCCCCCCCCCGAGCCTACCCCCCCCCCCCCCGAAATGTAGCCTGAGGTCGGGCAGGTCCTCCTGCAGGCGG
Source organism: Prorocentrum cordatum (assembly GCA_963575745.1). Classification (NCBI taxonomy): domain Eukaryota; class Dinophyceae; order Prorocentrales; family Prorocentraceae; genus Prorocentrum; species Prorocentrum cordatum. The sequence continues at coordinate 1,116,142 of CAUYUJ010007780.1, forward strand.
GTGCTGGGCGGCGGGAGATCAAACATCGGCAAACAACAAAAAAACTGAAAAGCAATCGATCAGTAGTCGAAGAAAAATCGTCCCCAGGCTATGTTTGTGGGACTGCGTTTGAGCATTCCTTCTGTAGAGGGACACGCCCCGACTCAAACTTTGCCCCTGCTCGCCGAGCTCGCCCCAGGCGAGGGGGCAGGGCGGCTCCTCGCCTCCCGGGGACGCCGCGCGCGCCGGCGAAGCGGCCGCCCGCAGCGCGCTGTCCATGGTGGGCCCATTTTTCCACCGCCTCCACTATAAGCAGGAGGGGGAGGGGGAGCCCTCCTCCTCTTCTTCCTCCTCATCCTCCACCTCCTTGGACCCTCCAACTTAGGGTGGTGGTGGTGGAGAACAAGCCCATCATTCCAGGTTCGCGGCGCCCCCGCACAGCGCGCCGCAGGTGGGGCACGGCTGTCGGCGGCGCGCAAATCGAGGATCTTCCAACCCGGCTCAATCCAGACCCGGGTCAGTCGGGCCTTGCAGGATCCTGCAAGATCCTGCGCCCAAACCCGGGTCAATGCACCCATGGCCTTCTGTCGCTCCCATCGTACTTAAGGACCACATCCCAGAAATAATTTCGAGCACCCAGAAAAGTGTCGAAACAGTGTCGAAACAGTGTCGGACGAGTGTCTCCCAGGGCCCGACACGTGAAAACCCTCGAGGTTCGGTACTGTTTTCCGGTGCTCGAAATTATTTCTGGCGGTCTAGGCTAAAGTATGTTGGAACATCATAACCCTGGCCCTGCAGGATCCTGCAGGATCCTGCGCCCAAGCCCGAGCCAATGCGACCCTGGAGCTGCAGGATCCTGCAAGGTCGGGCGCTATGGCTGACCCCCGTTTGCACTGACCTCCGTCTCTTGAGCCCCGAACGAAGTGGGAGCGGCCCAAGCCTTCCGAGGATCCCGGGTGGAAGCGGGACGTCCGCCCTCCCTGGGGGGGAGGCGTCTCCCGGGGCGTCTCCATCGACGCTTCTGGCCTCGGGCCCCCCTCTCGGGCTGGGCGAAAGGGGGGGATAGCAAAGGGGGGTTTGAGAATCAGCTCACGTAGCTGATTTTCCCGGCGCCTCCTGGCGCCGGATTCGGCCATGTATCGAGGAATGGGCCCCTCGGTGGGGCCGAAACCAGCTGCATGCAGCAGATTTCGTACCCCCCCCTTTCCCAATCCCCCCCTTTCGTCCGGCCCGACCCTCCTCCCGCGGCCCCCCAAGATCGGGCGCTCTGGCCCGTGTGCACGGAGCCCCCGTCGGGCTTAGAAAACTTCTCGGAAGGCCAGGAGTCTTCTGGGCCCTCTGAGAAGGCGTTCTCCTCCTCACCTCCCTCCCCTTCTCACCGCCGAACTATGCATTTTTCTCATGGGCGTCCATCTCATGCGTTGCAGCATGCTCTTCTCCCCTCGCGACGTGGAGCCTTCGAGACAGAAAGGCGCTTGGACCCTCTTCGGCCCCGTGGGGGCCCTCGCCAAGGCCCTGGGACCGTCAAGAGACGGCTCGGGGGCTGAGATAGACTGGTCCCCGCGAAGGGGGCCCAGACCTTTGGGGGCCCACGTTTTTGGGGGTGTGGAGGAGGAGGAGGAGGAGGAGGAGAGAGGAGGAGGAGGAGGAGGAGGAGGAGGAGGAGGAGGAGGAGGAGGAGGAGGAGGAGGAGGAGGAGGAGAGGAGAGGAGGAGGAGGAGGAGGAGGAGGAGGAGGAGGAGGAGATGAGGAAGGAGGAGGAGGAGGAGGGAGGAGAGGGAGGAGGGGAGGGAGGAGGAGGAGGAGGAGAGAGGAGGAGGAGGGAGGAGGAGGAGGAGGAGGAGGAGGAGGGAGGAGAGGAGGAGGAGGAGGAGGAGGAGGAGGAGAGGAGGAGGAGGAGGAGGAGGATGGCGAAACACCTCTGGCGCCAGACCTGTTGGGGCCCACGTTTTGTGTGGGGGGGAAACGTAAGGGGGTCTGGGGAACGAGGTTTTCGGACGTTCCCTGAGATCTGGGCGCTGCGAGTGCTTCTCTCGCCTGGCCTCGGGCCCAGAGGCCCTCGCGGCTCCACCGCGCGGCACAAGAGTGAGTCCGCCGCCATGCCTGCAGCACGCAGTGGAGTGCCCCCGGGAGGCTCATGCAGCCCTGCAGCCCCGAGAGGCAGAGGGGACGTAGGGTTCTGAGGGCCAAGACCCCCAATTTCCCAGCCGCTCCTTGGGTTTCCCGGGGACTGCCCACGATTGTCCAGATGCTCCCGGGAACTCTGAGGAGCTCCTCGGCCGGCCTAAGACGACCGTCCCGAACCCTCGAGAGCGTGTTGTCAGGAACCGCCTCGGAAGGCCCAAGATGGCCCCAGAGTGGTCCAATGCGGCTTCAAGACGGCCTACCCACAAGACGCCTCAAGGGGGTCCCGAAAGCACCCCAAGTGGCAGCAATCGCCCTATTTTGTTGGGGAAGCATGTGTGTATGTGTATGTGCATGCATACCTATATGTGTATATATATATGTGTGTGCAATTTAAATATACATGCATCTATACACATATTATCTGTATATGTATCAGCATGGTCGCCTCTCGGGATTCCACAGAGTCCAAGACGGCACAAGAAGTCCTCAAGATCGCCCCAACACGGCACAAGAGGCGCCCACGGCAGCCCCCCAAGAGGGCCCCAAGATGGGCCCAAGATGGGAAACTCGAGCTACGATTTCGAGCCATCCACCCCACGGAGCCCCCGAGATCACCAGCAAGCCTCCAAGAAGTCCCCAAGAGGCCCCAAGAGGCCCCCAAGAGGGCCCGAAGAAGCCCCGAGAGGCCCCCAAACGGCCCCCATGAGGCCCCAAGAGGCTTCACAACTGCCTCCAAGAGGCTCCCCAGAGGCTGCCCAACGGACCCCAACAAGCATCAAAGAGGCGCCAGTGACACACAACCCAGGCACGGTGGCGGGATAGGCTGAAGGCCACGAGGTATTTGGCTCCATTGGTGACCTCTCGCGATGCAGGTTTCTGTCCGAGACGCCGGATCTCAAGGTTTTCTTTTCCTTGGCTTATGCCACTCCCGCCGTACTTAAGGACCACATCCCAGAAATAATTTCGAGCACCAGGAAAAGTGTCAAGAGAGTGTCGAAACAGTGTCGAAACAGTGTCGGGCGAGTGTCTCCCAGGGCCCGACACGCGAGAACCCTCGAGTTCCGGTACTCTTGCTCGGTGCTCGGAAGTCTCTCTGGCGAGCAAGGCAAATCCAGGTGGAAGCATCATACCTCGAGGCATTGGCAGCCCCGGGAAGCCCTCCATGAAGGGGCCCGAGGACACACAAATAAATACACACAAATAAAAAGGTTCCCTATATTTTCCCATATTTTCTGGGATTCTGTCTTCCCGCCCAATTCCCATGTTTTCCCACATTTTCGGGGGAATCGAGGATTCATTGTGTCTGTGTGTTTCTTTTCCTCCTGACTCCAGCAGCCGCGCCTCGCCGAGAGCGCGCCCGGGGAAGGCCCGATCGCCCTCCCGAGGACGGCGGCCGGGGGTCCGGGCGCTACCGGCCCGAGGACCAGGCCTTCGTCGCGCCCACGGGGCGGGGCCCTCGCCGCGGACGAGCCCCGGGGGCGAGGCCGCCTCCCGGCGCAGCACTCGCGCGAGAGACCGAGCGGCAGTACATGACAGGCCGGCGGGCGCCGCAGGTCTGCATCGGGCGGCGGCCCACGGAGGGCCCCTCGGAACGATGCTGGCGGCACGCACAAGGGGGTGGGGCTGGCTCACGGGGGGACGCATCGGCCTGGCATCGGCGACACTTCGCCAGCAGATGGGCGCGTGGCCCCCGAGCGCGGGATCCGCAGGGTCCTGGGCGGGGTGTGGGCTGCCATCCGGACGGGCACGTCCTCCTACAGGCGGATCTGGGACGAAGATCAAAAGTAGCTTTTAAATGTTCCAAGATGACAAAAAAACATATCCGAACAATCGTCCCCTGACTATTCTTTTCCTATCTTAGAAGATCCCTCCTGTAGAGGGACGGGCCCGACCGAGGGCTGCCTGGCCCCTGTCGCTGCTCTGTGGGCCACGCGGGGTCGATGCATCTCCCCTTCCGGAGCCAAGCCTGCCCCCACGTGGCCCGCGGCTCCACCGCACCGATCCGGGAGCGCCCGCCCCCTCGCCCCCTGGGGGGGGAGACCCCCTGCTGACCAGCCTCGAACTGATCCCTATCCCTAAGATGGGCGAGCAAAAAGCGAGGACAATCTCAGGGATAGGCCCTCAGAAACTGAGGGAATCCTTAAGATCGGCATCGAGGTGAGGTGATGTCAAACATAGGGATAGGGATATGTTTCAAACTGGCAATCTGCGCGCCGCTGGGGAGCTTGCCCTTCAGGCGCCGCGCGCAGAGCCGGCAGAGCTGGTGCCTGACCGGGGGGCGGGCAGCAGGCCCAGCAATGGCCTCAGAGGCAAGAGGGGCCCTCTGGTTTCGCGACCGGCCGATCGCTGCACCCTGAGATCCCAGCGCGGCCTTTTTTCGAGCCGGGGGGGGTTCCGCCCCGGGGCCCTCACAGATCGATGCAGCTTGAAAAATGAATTGAAAAAAAATGGGGTCCGAAGCTCCGCATCGTGATTTCTCGCCATGTTGCAATGTTTTCGCGACGTCGGATTTCATGGAGTGGTGGCCTGCGTGCTTTGGGTTTGCCCCCACCTCCCCCCGCGCCACCCGAAAAATCCGAGCACCAAAGGTCACTCCAGCGAAGGGCAGCACGGACACCAATACCAGGACAGGGGCCTTGTTGGAACGGGGGAGCAAAACAGATGTGTCAGATGACCGGCCACCGTGGGGAACCAATCAGCGTGCTGCGTGCTGAAGACTCTGGCCATCGCTCGGACGTCCACTTCCTGTGTTTCTTTCGGTTTCGTGCGTGGTTGTTTCACGAAATGATCAAGGATGCTCCTCGATGGTCCTCGCCGAAGGAAAAATACACACGTCCGAGCGATGCCAAGGACTAGGGCGACGAGATCAACGCATATCCACCGCTCACGGGCTCAGGATGGGCCTGGCCAGCGGCGGTTGATGTGTGCAGAACTCCCCGCCCTAACGAAGCGCCAGGCCTCCGAACAAACACGGCGGAGCACAGTCTAAACGGATAGCAGGGATGCGCGATAAGGAGGGTGAAAGGACCTTGGAGAGGGCCACGCCGACACTCTGCGAGCGGGGCGCGGCCAGCGAAAGTGGCCAAGGATGGGACAGAAGGCAAGGATTCTGCACGAACGAAATGGGTACGGAAAGAATGGGTACAATGCCCAACAGCAGTTCCTGTTCATTTTGAACAGGATCCGCTGTCCACGCCGCCGCGGCCTGTGTCCATTTGAGACAGAATGCCGCCTGCCCAACAGCGGCCGCTGTCGGTTTGGGACAACATTCGTTGTTGGGCATTGTACCCATTCTTTCCGTACCCATTTCGAGCGTCCAGAAGGATGCCACGTAACCCTGGAGAGTCGCGCATCCCGACGATCAATGTTGACTGCATACGCACGCTGGTCGGAGGCGCACCCAGGCGCGCGGCGGCGCGGTGGCCCGGCCAGGACCCCGAGGCGCATCCGGCCGCGAGGCCCGCGGCGCCGAGAGGCCCGCCCGTGAGAGACGAGGGAAGTGAGGACAGGATTTCATACCCCCCACCCCGGTCCCGGCACCCCCTGGCACCCCCAGGCCCCCAGGTGGTGGACGACACTCTGATATCAGGGGTGAGGGAGGGAGGGAGGGAGGAGGGAAGGAGGGAAGAGGGGATGAGGCAAGGAGGGATGGAGGGGATGAGGGAAGGAGGGAAGGAGGAGGGAGGAGGAAGGAGGGAGTGGCGAGAGCGAGAAGGGAAGGAATGGGAAGGAGGGGAGGAGAGAAGGAGGGAAGGAGGAGGGGGCGGAGGAGGACACAGGGGAGGAGGGGAGGAGAAGATGAGGGAAGGAGGGAAGGAGGAGGGACGAGGGAAGGGAGGGAGCGAGGAGGGAGGGGGGGGGGCGGAAGGAGAGGAGCCAAGGGAAATATCGCGAGGTAGGGGGCGGAGCTGCGCTCCCTCCCCCCCTCCGGGTGCCCGCACGGCTCCAGGCGCGCCCGCCGCGCCGAGCGGTCCCAGCACACGGGGCACGCCCCCCGCTGCGCGGCTGCGGGGCTGCGCGCCGAGGAGCGGCCCCGGCTGCCACAGTAGGAGGGAGCGGCTCCCTTCGGGAGGCGCGGCCCGCCGATCCGCCGCGCGGGGTGCGACGGCCTGCGGCCTGCCCGGACATCCTGGCGTCGCGGAGCAAAACGCCACAGGAGGTGTTCGGCCGCCAGGAGACATGATGGAATGTCATGGCCCACGCCGCGGTATACCCCCCCCCCTTGGTCATCCCCCCCCTCCTTTCCGCCCCCGAGATCGTCGTCCCCGCTCTTTCCGAACCCGCTGTCTAAGAGGAACGGGGCCCGCGTGAGCAGAAAATGTCTCGCGGGTCCGCGCGGATGTCTCGGATCGGCCCAGCGCCTCCCGCTCCCTGGGAGCGGCGCCTCCGGCGCCGAGAGGGGGGCCTGGCGCCGACCCAAGAATTAGGTCGGGCACGTCCTCCTACAGGCGGATTCTGGGGGGAAAATTTAACATAGCCAAACATTACCCAACAAATAATCGAAGATTCTCGGAATATCGTCCCCAGACTATTTTTTAAAAATGATTTTGAATAAGATTCCTCCTGTACGGAGACACGCCCGGCTTGACCCAGGACATCCTCGCGGGCCTCCGCGAAAGCATGTCTGTGCAGTTTTTTTGCGTGTGCTTCGACCGTGGGCCCTCTGCGGTCGGGAACCTTCCCGGCTTCCGAGAGAGCATGTCTGGGCCGCTTTTTGTTGTTGTCCGAAGCCTCTGCGGTCGGGAACCTTTCCGGCCTCCGAGACAGCATGCCCGTGCCGTTTTCTTTCGTGTGTGCTTCGGACGTGGGCCCTCGGCGGTCGGGAGCTCCTGCTCCGCGTCGCCGCGGCGGCCCCGGGGCGCCGACGCGGTGCCGTGCGAGAGCGGGCAGCGTGTCGCTCCGCTCTGCGCGGGGCGGGAGGCCGGCAGAGGCTCGAGGCGTGAACGCCTGGGGGGGGGGGGCCAGGCTTCTTCAGGAGGGAAAAAACACACGGACACAATGAATCGTCGATTCCCCGGAAAATATGGGAAAATATGGGACGTGGGGGGGAAGACAAAAACCCAGAAAATATAGGAAAAGATGGGGCATATTTTTATTTGTGTGTGTTTATGTGTGCGCCCTGGGGCCCCTTCACTTCTGCCGCGCCGTTGCGTGGTGGGCCGGAAAACCGGCGGCGCGGCACGCGGAGCCACAAAGTTCCTGACCGTAGGCAGAAAGGCCTCCCAGATGGGGCCCGAGCAGGTGGAGTCGGAGGATCGTGCCGCATCGGATGAATCTGCGACACATCGGCGCCATCGACGTGGAGAAACCCTGGCTCCATGTCGAGTCGCGCATCGTCGATGCGGAACGATCCTCTAACTCTATCTACTCCGACCCCATCTGGCAGGCCTAGGATACTGGGGGCGTCCAATGAGGCGGGCGTCCAAGAGGGGCATTCGCAAATCATGGCCCGGAGCATGTGCGCGGCCCAGGGGGGAGCCAGGGGGCGCATTGCAACAAGCAGAGGCGCAGTGCAGTCTGAGGAAAGAGCATGGCCCCGGCCATGACATCCAACCCTCCCTGTTCATCACACCCCTGCTGGCCAGCCCCGAATGTCTTGCGCTCTGCGATGCGGCTTCCCCTCCCATGGGGCCGGCTGCGGAATGCCGGGCCGCTCGGCGGCCCAGGAGCCCGGGGCTGGCTCCGCGAGGCCGGAGACGAGAGGCCCCCGGCCATGAGATCTACGCCCTCCCTGGCCTTCGTCCCCCTCTTTCGGCGGTGGACAAACCTCCCTTTAGTAAACCTCCCCTTAGTGAAAACGGCCTGGGACCGAAACCGACGGACCTGGACCCGCAAAAATGACGGCCGCGACGCCCTCTCGCGAACCGAAAATGGCCAATTCACTAATCGACGTGTCAGGGTAGGAGGTCTGTCCACCCCCGACTCTTGGCCGCCCGCGAGAGCAGACGCGCACCCCGAAGTCGTCGGGCGCAACCCGGCGCGCAGCCCGAGGCGAGCGGCGCGGCGCAACTCTCCGCGCGGGGCGGCCCGGCGCCGAGCTGGGCGGCGCCCCACGCCACGGCCACGCAGACCGCGAAGCCCTGGGCGCCGAAGCTGCGCCTGCGCGGCGGGCGTCGGCGTCGTCGTCGCCACCGTCGTCGTCGTCCTCCTCCTCCTCCTGATCCTCCTCCTCCTCCTGATCCTCCTTCTCCTGATCCTCTTCCTCCTCGTCGTCGCTGTCGTCGTCGTCTTCGTCGTCGTCGTCGTCTTCCTCCTCGTCGTCCTCGTCGTCGTCGTCGTCCTCCTCCTCCTCCTCCTCCTCCTCGTCCTCCTCCTCGTCCTCGTCCTCGTCCTCTTCTTCCTCCTCCTCCTGCTCCTGATCCTCCTCCTCCTCCTCCTCCTCTCCCCTCCTCCTCTCCTCCTCCTCCTCTCTCCTTCCTCCTCCTCCTCCTCCTATCGATCGATCTATCCATCTCTATAGATATATAAATATATGGTCCAGGGTCTGGGTCCCCGCCACCCCTCCCCACCCCCTCATGCTGATGCCATCGGGCCCGCCCCCCCCCCCCCCCACGCGATGACCCCCCCCCACCTGTGGGTGTGGTGTGGTGCTGTGGGTGTGGCGTGTGGCGTGGTACTTTGGTGCTCCAGGGGAGCTCCAAAGGTCGTCGTCGTCGTCGCCACCGCCGCCGTCGTCATCGTCGGAGGGCTCGGGAAGTCGGCGCCGCCGCCGCCACCGCCATCGCCGCCGCCGTCGTCGTCGTCGTCGCCGTCGTCATCGTCGTCGCCGCCGTCGGCGTCGGCGTCGGCGTCGGCGTCGTCGTCGTCGTCGTCGCCGCCAGCGTCGTCATCATCGTCGTCGTCGTGGTCTCGTCCCAATCCCATAAGGGGGGTGGCCGAGGGCCCGGAGCCCGGCATCACATGTAGATAAATATATGTATGCATGTATGCAGGTATGTATATATATATATCATATATGTGCGTGTATATATGTATATACGTATTATTAGGCCAGTGTTGCGCGAGGCGTAGCAAGTTAATCGGGCGAACCGTATTTAGAGAAGTGAAAACCTAGACGAAGCACACCAGGCACAGTGTCCCAGAGGCAACGTCCCCCTCTCGTAGGCGCACACCTGGACAGGAGTGCGGCGGTCAGGCGGGGCATGTACACAGTGTGGCACAGAGGCCCCGAGACACGTCGTGTGGTGCCCTCGCAGGCGGGGCGCAAAAGGCTACGCTCACGTGCTCGGGGCAGGGTCTTGCAGCACGGGCATAGCAAGCAAGAGGGGCGGATGGGGGCATCCGCCGAACACCACACATCAGCCTACACACATGCTCAAGGCAGGGCCCTGCAGCACAGGCATAGCTAACCGACTAGGGGCATCACACGGCAAGCTGGCACGACAGGAAGCAGACATCCTCACCGGCCACATGCTCGAGCTCAGCTGCAACTAATTTGTCGGCAGGGAAGGTAATATGTGTGGGGCGCAAGGCTGCGAAGGTGAGCTCGGTCTGCTGTCATGTGTTATGTTAGTTATTTGCTGTTTGGCCTTTTGTCTCTCCAGTCCTGTTTCCTGCCTCCTGTTTACTATCGGCTGGGGGGTCGGGTCCCCTCCCCCCCCCGAAAATCCCCCCCCCCTGCTGGAACCCCCCCCACCCCCCTTCCCCTCCCCTGGCAAAACCCCCCCCCTCCCCTAACCCCCCCCCTTCCCCTCGAAAACCGGGGAGGGTCACTACCGGTTCGACCCCCCCCCCTCGAAAACCGGAGGGGGGTAACTACCGGTTCGAACCCCTTTCGAACCCCTCCCCCCCCTCACCGCCAGCAAACGACTCCCGGTCCCTACCACTGTCCGCACCGCATCCCCCACTGTTGTTCCCAGCGCCACTGTCCTCACCACCACTGTCCCCACTGGTTCCACCACCGTCCCTACTGTCCACACCAGTGCCCCCACCACTGTCGCACTGTCCCCACTGTCCCCACCACTGTTCCCTCCACGGTTTCACTCTCCCCATGGGTGCACTTTCTCCACGACCCCAACCACTGCCCGACTATCCCCACTGTCCACCACTGTCCCACTGTCCCCACTGTTCCCACCATTGTCCTCACCACTGTCCCCACCACTACCGTCCCCACCACTGTCCCCACCACTGTCCCGCTGTCCCCTCACCACTGTCCCCACCACCACCGTCCCCACTACTGTCCGCCCCCCCCCCCGGTTTTCCGGGGGGGGTGTTCGAACCGGTAGTGACCCCCCCCCGTTTTCGAGGGGGGGGGGGGTTCGAACCGGCAGTGACCCCCCCCTTTTCATGATGGACTGGGGGGGGGGAGGGGTTCGAACCGGTAGTGACCCCCCCCGGTTTTCCGGAGGGAGGGGGGTTCGAACCGGCAGTGACCCCCCGCCCGGTCTTCCGCCAGCAGCGGTAGAACACGCTCTTTCGTATATAGCTGTATAGGTAGACATACATGCATGTCAACGATGCGGCACCCAGTGCGTCTATAGACGCCTGCGGCTAGAAAGTGGGAGTGGTATCTGGCACAGGCCAGGCCCGAGAGAGTGGTCGTGTAGAAGCAAGTGGACTTCGCCCCCCGGAGCCCTGAAGGAGCGGGCGTGCCCGAGTGGGAAGAAGCCAGGAAGGGAGCGAGGTGCGCAGCGTGGCTCGAGGCCCGGTGCGCGGACGAAGAGGCGGGCAGGGAGTGCGTCCAGCAAGTGCCGTGGCCCCGGCCACAGCATTGATCCATTGTCCCCCCAGTGTTAGGTCGGGCGTGTCCCCCTACGGGCGGATTGTGGAGGAAAAATTGAAAAGATCCCCAAAACATATCCAACAAAATACCCCAAAATACTAGACACATCATCCCCATATTGATTTTGGACTATTTCTGAATATTCCTCCTGTAGAAGGACAGGCCCGATTTCAGTGTGTCCAGGAAGTGCCGTGGCCCCGGCCACAATATTTATCCATTATCCTCCCGGGGGGGCGCAGGAGAAGATGCAACAGGTTTATGGCGTGACGACACCGGCGCTGGCTTCTGACATCGCGTGGACGTTTCAACCTTGAACGCTCGGCGGCTCTCCGATCGCCAGATCCTTCCATGCTGGCCACTTCTGGCCCACTGGCGGCATTCAACCTCGACCGCCCGCGGCGAAGTCGCCGCCGCGTCGACTCGACGCGGCCCTGCCGCGCAAATGCCTGCCCTGCCGTTCGGCTTCCAACGCCCGCGATGGGGTCGCCGCCGCGTGAACGCGGCCCGAACCCACACCCTGCGAAGTGCTTAAGAATTTGAATAAAAACCCAAAACTTCTATCAAACTCGTAGGATTTACATTGAAACATTAAGAATAATCGAGACTCTGGCCGAAAACGTAAGTTTTCTTAAGCATCGCCTAAGGTGTACTGCGCCCACCCCGACCGCGCGGGCCCAGTCGGCGCCCCTCGTTTGGCCCGTCGGCCGGGCCTCGGCCCAGCCCCGGCGCCGCACGGCGGGCAGCAGCGGGGCCTGGAGGTCCAACCTCGGGCGGGCCGTCTCGGAGGGCACCCGAGGACGGAAGAGGGAAAAGGGGAGGAGGGAGGATGCGGGAGGATGTGAGCGGAGGAGGAGGAGGAGGAGGAGGAGGACGACGAGGAGGAGGACGAGGAGGAGGAGGAGGAGGAGGACGAGAAAGAGGACGAGGAAGAGGAGGATAATGAGGAAGAGTAGGACTCAAATTCATCAGCGCGAACGAGACATGCATGGCATGCTCCTTCCCACCCGCCCTCACACAACAAAAGAAGCAGCGTTTGCACAACCGGAAGCCGAGATCACATCGGCGACCTGGTTTGGCACAGCTGATGCGGCCGCGACAGCGTTTACCGATGGGAGCCCCCCAGCTCGTCTCAAAGGCCGCGCGGGCACTCCAGCACGAAAAGGGGGTGCCCCAAGAGGACCCAGGAAACTTCGAGAGGGCCCTAGGAAACCCCAGGATTTGTCAGGACACCCCATGGAGCCCCAGGAGTCCTCTGAAGGCCCCAGCGAGTCCTTCCCCAGGAAGCCCCAGGGAGGCCCAGGAGACGCCAGGAGCCCTTCCAGGAAACCTCACGAGGCGCAGGAAGCCCCAGGAAGCCCCAGGAAGCTCCAGGAAACTTGGCTTGCAAAACGCATCGCAAGCGCATATCGGCCAGCTGGTATGGCAGCATTGTTGCGGCCACGACTGCGGTGGCCGATGGGGACTGGCCCAGCGCGTCCCAATGGCCGCACCAGCGCGCGGGCACCTCGGCGCAGGTCGGTGACTTGGGCGGGCGCGATGGCATGATGACGTCGACCATGGTGGCGACATGATGAAGCCCGTGACCCGCGATGATGGCGACAACGCCGACAAGGCCAGCGACGGTGCCGATGATGGCGACAACTCTGGAAGGATTTGGACATGCGCTCGCGGCGACGCGCGCGCATGTCGCCCGCGTGGTATTTGTTGCACAGGATTCGCGCCCTGGGTGCATGACAGAGCATCGCGAGTGCACCGCGCGGCGTGATGATATCGCTGGCATGTTTTAGCGAAATCAGCGCAATCGTCTGGTTTCCCTATGATATGATTGCAGCAATTGCACGCGGGCTGGACTTGTGAAGATTTGCGACGAAATAGAACTGAACGTTTAGGCTTGTATCTTAACACACTTGCAGACACAGTGTGTGTTGGAATGATTTGGGCATGAACGCGCGCGTGCGCACTTTTTTGCAAGGGATTATCGAAGTGGACGACAGGACGTCCATGCTGAGAGGAAACATGACGAAACAATGTGATGTTGTATTGTTTTTGCCCGGTTAGGATGGGGCGTCCCAAAGGGGGCGGCTATCGGCCGGGGAGAGGGGGAAGGAGGAGTATCGTTAATAAGGAATGGTGAGAAAGAGGAGAGGCAGGAGGAGGAGGAGGAGGAGGAGGCGGGAGGAGGAGGAGGAGGAGGAGGAGGAGGAGGAGGAGGAGGAGGAGGAGGAGGAGGGGAGGAGGAGGAGGAGGAGGAGGAGGAGAGAGAGGACTAGAACTGCGGGTGTGTGTGATGCGATAGTGAAAGCATGGTGAGAATGCGGTAAGATGTAAAGAGGTTTTCCCCTCTCAAAGATGGAAGCTGTGGCGCCGGCGCTTGAGCCCAAGCGGCAACCTAGCATCCGATTCGAGTCAGGATTGCGGGCGTCTATTTCGAGTCGGGAATGCGCGGGCGATCGAAAAGCTTTGGCGGAGCAACGGAAGCGAGAAAGAGGAATGCCAAATCTGTCCAACCCCCACGCACAATCCCAACCCGTCAAAAATACCCGGCCGCCACCTGGGAGGAGCGCCGGGCAGGGCGGAGAGCGTGCTCACCGACTGCACTCAGTGAGCACGCTCGTGCTTTTTAGGACGGGCACAGAGCAGCTCGCCTGGATAGGTGAGACGTAGACTGCCATGCGCCGCGTCTGTGGAGACCTCGCGCCGCGAACAACGCGTCCGAAAGCCAGCGGTCTGGAAGCCAGGCTCGGCGATGCGTTGGCGCCGAAGTCGGAGGAGGCGAGGATGCGGAGGAAACTGCCTGTGATTGGTATGTGAGAGCAGCGAAGGATGGAGACTCCTTGAGGGCGTGCGGCTGGTCCGCGCTGCGCCTCGCCCGGCAGGGCTCACTCCCCGTCCTGCAGGTTGTGCTCCTCGCCGCCGTCCGCAGCTTCTGTCGAGGATGCCTCTCCATCGCCAGCCTCCTGCGCGGCAGCCGGATTCTGCGCCTCGGAGCAGGCGGCTGCCCGGGTGAGTCGCGGGCATGCTTGGATTCGAGGCCGCCGCGCCGGGCCTTTTTGACCGACGTTGACGAAGCCCGCGAGGGCGACGTGGCCTCGGGCGCGCCCGTGCCCTTCTCCTGGCTGTTTTTGCTGTCCTCCCCGCCGTGGGACGTCCGGGCCCCGCTCGCGCACCTCGCAAGCCCGATGCGCCCGATCGGGACGCGGCTGTCGGCCCCGCGGGGGCTGAAGGTCCGGCGGGAACTCCACCGCGGGCGCGCCCGCGCAGAGCTGCGAGGGCCGACGCGGACGGTCGCCGCGCCTCGGCAGCGGGCCCAGCGGTGGAGGCGGCCTGCGCGGGCTTGGACCGCGATCGCCGGCGGCGGCCCCCAGCACGCGGCCCGTCCCCAACCCCCGTGGGGACCAGGCCAGAGCTAGGCTGCGGGCTCCTGGCGGCCAGGGCCCAGTGGCGGCGGCACTCCAGCCTGTCCTCGGTTGAGAGCGCGCGTGCCCCACGGCCGGCAAGCCTCCGCGTAGAGCAAAAAGGATCTTCGGGCGCCGTGCCTCTCCGTCCACGGTCGGACGGACGTTCGGGCCCACGTCGCTTGACTGCAGGATCCGCAACTCATGCGTCGGGGCGACTCAAGCGCGGCACTCCATCGAGCCGCGGCCGAACAGGCACAGCCTGGCCATGGCCTCGGTGAGAGGCTGGCTGCTGCGCCAGCTCGTGATGAAGCGGTCGACCGTCGCAGCATCGTCCTCCATCTCCTACGCCAGCAGCTTGCGCCAAGCCACCTACTCTGCTCGGTCCACGGTGCGCACGGTGTCCTCCTCGGAGTCGGCGCTCTGGTCGATGATGACTCTCCAGCCCTCGGGCGGCGGTGGCGCCTCTGGCGACGGCGGCTGGGCTTTGGACGCGACCTCATACTTCGCCGGCGGCGGCTGGAACGGCCTGGGGGGCCCCGAGGGGCGTCCTCGCGGTGTGACCCCTGGGGCGCGATCCCGCGGGCACGCGGTCGCACGGGCACGTTTCCGCGCGGGGCATCCGCGAACAAACACTGCATATCCGCGGGGTCGCGGCACAGGGCCCCAGCCCGCGAGGCCGCGGATGCAAATATGCGTTCCACTCACGAGTACGGGGGGGGATCTGTTTCACGCAGAGCAGCGAAGGAGGCGCAGTGCTCTCCTGAACGCTCCGACCAACAATCGCTCGCGCCTGACTTTAGTTGGGCGCGGCGCTTGCTGCGGGGAGGGGGGAGAATGAAGGAGGAGGAGGAGGAGGAGGAGGAGGAGGAGGAGGAGGAGGAGGCAGGAAAAGGAGGAGGAGGGAAGAAAAGGGAGGAGGAGAAGGGAGGATGAAGTTTCAGGATGGTAGCTTGGAGCAGGAGGGAGGAGGCGGGGGGAGGGGTCGAGGCGGAGGCGGAGGAGGAGAGTGGAATAAGGAAGAGGGCGAGGGGCGAGGACGAGCGAGGGGCGCATGGCGAGGTGAGGAGGGAGGAGAAGAGGGAAAAAGCGGAGGAATGGGCCCGTGTGCACGAACGTGTGGGGCATGTTGTTCCGATGGCTTCAGGATAAGAGGAGGAGGAGGAGGAGGAGGAGGAGGAGGAGGAGGAGGAGAAACAAAAAAACTATCCCACAGTCGGGATCCTGCGCCACGCCCTCGGATGCCGAGGAACAGCGCAAGAATGGTGCCGAGGTGCCACAACGAGCCGAACAGCACCGCGAGGCCGAAGAGGAAGACGCTGAGGGGGGATGACGGCTTCATAGGGCATCATCGTCCCCCCCCGCCGCTCCGGAGCCGCGCGCTGGCACCAGCTCCCCGAACGGCTCCACGTCCTCGACGGCGATGGGCCACGCGACCGCACGGCGGTATTTGTCCTGCCAAGACGCACACGTGGCCGCCCTCTTCCGTCTCCTCGGGGTCGCCGTAGAGCCGCCCCATCACAGCCAGCACGGGGACGCAGGCGGTCGCCGTCCCTCGTCGCAGCCAGGGGTGCTTCGGGCCGCCCTCGCCCGTCTTGGACCCTGCCCTGCGCCGCGTCGTCCAGCCAAACGCCCGCCCCAAAATCCAGCGCCTCCGCGTCCAGCTGCATCGCCGTCGCCCGCGCCGCCGAATCCGCACCCGCACGCCCTCCTCGCCCGCGCGGGCGGCGCCGCCGCCGACAGGCAGCAGCGGGCGAAGCCGCCGCCGTGGGAGACGCGGCGGGCACGGGCGGCGGCGCCAAGGCCGCGACGGCCGCCCGCAAGAGGCCTTCGGCGACGCGCGGGCGAGGCGCTGGGCCTCGCGGCACTCGCTCGTCGGCCCAGCAGCGGCGTGCGTCGCCAGGAGCGCGCCGTGGAGGGCGTCCTGCGACACTCGCACACGGCAGGCGTCGGCATCCTGCGCACCAGGCATCGGAGCGACAGCGGCGGGGGCCTGCGACGACGAGCTTCCACCCAGATGGTCCTGAGGGGAGGAGGAGGAGGAGGAGGAGGAGGAGGAGGAGGAGGAGGAGGAGGAGGAGGAGGAGGAGGTGGAAAAGGAGGAGGAGGAGGAGGACGGGAGAGGAGAAGGGGCAAGAGAGAGGACGAACAGAAGGGTGATGATGCTGATGCTGGTGCTGGTGCTGGTGCTAGTGCTGGTGCTGATGACGATAATGACGATGACGATGACGATGACGATGGCAATGACGATTACGATGATGATTATGATGATGATGATGATGCTGCTGCTGCTGATGATGATGATGCTGGTGATGGTGATGGTGAAGGTGATGGTGCTGGTGATGGTGATTCGGATGATGCGGATGATGCTGCCGATGATGCTGCCGAGGATGATGATGATGATGATGATGATGATGATGATGATGATGATGATGATGATGATGATAATGATGATGATGCTGCTGATGCTGATGATGATGGTGATGGTGATGGTGATGGTGAAGGTGATGGTGATGGTGATGGTGATGGTAGTGGTGATAATGATAGTGGTGGTGATGGTGATGATGATTATGCTGATGATGATGATAGTAATGATGATGCTGATTATGATGATGGTGATGATGGTGATGGAGATGATGGTGATGATGATGACGATGACGATGACGATGATGCTGATGCTGATGCTGATGCTGATGCTGATGCTGATGATGATGGTGGTGATGATGATGATGATGATATGAGGATGATGCTGATGATGCTGATGATGATGATGGTGATGATGATGATGATGATGATGATGATGATGATGATGCTGATGCGGGTCCGCAGGGAGGAAAGAGGACTGCGTAGCCGCGGCCTGCGTCACCCCACCACTCCACGCGCGCGAAACGCAGGTCCTGCGGGCGGGGCGCCGGCCGGGGGCGGCCCGCGAGCGGCGAGCGGGTCGATGGGTTTCCAGGGGAGGCCCCCTCGAGCAGGCGAAAGAGATCGGCGGCGAGCCCGGGGGAAAAAGAGAGGGAGCGGGCCTCCTCACAAGGCTCGAGAGGCCTCGGGCCTTCTGAGAAGAGTTCTGAGCTTTCTCCGAGGGCACAGAAAACTTCTCTCAGAAGGCCAGAAAGGGCTTCTGAGAAGCCCCGCCGCGTTCTGAGAAGGCCTGTCCCCCCCCCCTCGCGTCCCACCCTGGGCGCGCCGCCGAAGCGTGCACATACACCGATCTTGCCCAGGCATTTACTAGGCCCATGACGAGTGCATGCGCAGTTCACGACGTGTCGGCCTCAGCTGTTGCCGATCTGTCTCACTACCAATCCTTCGACCCATCGGTCTCATGAAATATGTACCCATCTCACGATCAACTGATGCATCGATCTCGCAGTACGCGTGTCGGTCCCACGATCGCCTATCCATAGAAAGCACACCCGCCAAACATCCACAGAACAGCCGCGACACGGCCACGGAACCACCACGGGCCATTCATGGGACCAGCTGGAGGACGAACAACGGCACAAACACAAATGCTCGGAACTCCGCATGGATCTCTTGGTCGGCGCTGGAGCCCCCTCCCTGGCGCGCGGAGCGCGCCAGGGGCGGCGCTGGAGGCGCCGCCAGGGGGGGCCTGGCGCCGAACCCCCCAAAAAACACACGGAGCACCGAAAGCTGACGTTTATGCCGGAAGACCACGGGGAGAACCACGGGAGAGACCACGGGGCGACCTCGGGACAACCACGGAACAACCGCGGGCGCGCCAAGGGCCAACTACGGGACATCCACGGGGCAACCCCGGGGCACGCCCTGGCCGACGCGACTCCTTTTGGCGTGGCCCGAGCCCAGCTAAGGCAAGATCACTGCCGCCCATTGCGCAGCGTCGCCTCGCCCGCACGCACGGCACGAGCCGAAACCCAAACCGATGTCCCTGTTGGGGGCATCCTGAGGGGCCTCCGTTTCACTTCGGCCTTGCCCACTCAACCTCCAATGTTCACCAAGGCGGGAGGGCACCACACATCAAGGAGGAGCGGGGGGCTGACCCACGATGTTGGCGTTAGTGGTAACACTTAGACATCACACAGGTTCTGTTTGTGCCACCGTCGAGATGGCCGGCAATCTCCCCTCGGCAAGGGAGGCTCCCGAACTTGGTGGTGATCACCTCGTAGACCTCCTCCTCCCCCCCCCTGGCCCTCTCCCACATCTGAAGGGGCCCCGGGACACACAAATAAATACACACAAATAAAAAGATTCCCCATATTTTCCAATATGTCCTGGGTTTCCGTCTTCCCGCCCACTTCCCATACCTTCCCATATTCTCGGGGGAATCGACGATGAATTGTGCCTGTGTGCTTTTTCCCCTCCAACGCACTCCTGCCGCAGCTGCCAGGACTCGGCTGCGCATCCCGCCGTGTCGACGAGGGCTCCAAGGGCCCGGCGGCCCGCCCGGGGGGGAAGGAGGCCGAGGGCGACGGGCCCGTGCTCGCAGGGCGGCGGGTGGCCTCTCGGAGGCCCGCGCCCGCCGTTCGAGGAGCCCTCGGCGGCCTCGGAGGAGGTCCGAGAAGGCTTGGGCGGAACGCGGGGGGGGGGGGGGGGGGTCTGCCCTGACCCTCCAGGGAGCTACTTTTTGGCACTGGGGGCCTAAAAACCTCAGAAGCGGGGCGAAACAGCCTAAAAACCAAGACGTAGAGCAGCTCTGGGATAGGTTTTTCAGTCGGGTGCCATTTTTTTGCCCTCCTGGAGGGTCAGGGTGGGAAGCCCCGCCACCTTCTCAGAAGACCAGCCCCCTCTGCCTTCTCCATTCCACCGTGGGCAGGCCGCCGACAGCAGGCCCCCGAAGAAGCGGCACGCGTCTGGTCTGGCCCCCCTTCGCCCCCCCCCCTCCCCGTCTCCGCTCCTCCCCCCGGGGACGCGCGAGGAGGAGGAGGGGGGGGGGGGAGTGCGGGGGAGAGGAGGGGGCGGATGGAGGAGGCAAGGAAGGCGGGAGGCAGGAGGAAGACGAGGACGAGGCGACGACGACGACGACGACGACGACGACGACGACGACGACGACGACGACGACGACGACGACGACGACGAGGACGACGACGACGACGACGACGACGACGACGACGACGACGACGACGCGGCAGACGGGCAAGGCTCGCAGCCCTCCCTCCCGAAGGAGTCCCGCCTGGCCTCGGTGGGCCCCCCCGAGAATCCCGGGTCGACCTCGGCACCGCGACCCCGGGGCGCGGCGTGCCCCGGGGCGCCGCCAGGAGTGGCGCCGGGGCGTCGAGGCCGGCCCGGCCTGCTCCAGGAGCCTGTCGAGGCCAGGCGGGACTACCCCGAGTCCTCCCCCTCCTTCTCGGCCTCCTCCCCCCCCCTCCTCCTCCTTCTTCCTCCCTCCTCCTCTGCTCCTCCTCCTCCTCCTCCTCCTCCTCCTCCTCCTCCCTCCTCCTCTCCTCCTCCTCCTCCTCCTCCTCCCCTCCCCCTCCCCCTCCCCCCTCCTCCTCCTCCTCCTCCTCCTCCTCCTCCTCCTCCTCCTTCTCCTCCTCTGAGGGCCTGTCCCGCGCGCGGCCCCGGGCCCTACCGAACGCCGACGGCGACCATGCACGACGACGAGCTGC
This sequence comes from Prorocentrum cordatum, assembly GCA_963575745.1. NCBI lineage: Eukaryota > Dinophyceae > Prorocentrales > Prorocentraceae > Prorocentrum > Prorocentrum cordatum. The sequence goes on from CAUYUJ010007780.1 coordinate 1,135,953, forward strand.
CCCCCCCCCCCGGGGGGTCTCCGAGGGGCCTCCTCGCCTCCAAGGGTCCACAAAGGACTCCGAGACATCGCGGGCGGGCCAACGGAGAGACCTGGGAGGGCAAGAAGATACCAGCACCGCCACTCTTAGGTCGGGCATGTCCTCCAACAGGCGCATTGTGGACGACAAGAACAAATACTCAGGAAATACTTTAAAATGATCAAAAATGCTAGAAAAATCCTCCCCATACTATTTCTGAACTATTTTTGAATATTCCTTCTGTAGAGGGATGTGCCCGACGTAACGCTACTCCCTGGTCCTCTTCTGGGGTGCGCTCTGGTCAGTATCATTTCGAGGCGACCCCAGTCGTGGCGACGAAGGCCTCCCAGGAGGCCCAGATTCGCGCAAAAATCACGGAAGGGCTGACGTCTTTTGTATACTGTTGCCGGGAACGGTCGTTACCCTAGACGGAGGGATGTCGTCACGTGATGCAAAGTTCCCCCCTCCCCGCCGAATCCCCCTCCCCTTCCTCCTCTTTATATCCTCCTCCTCCTCCTCCTCCTCTTCCTCCTCCTCCTCCTCCTCCTCCTCCTCCTCCTCCTCCTCCTCCTCCTCCTCCTCCTCTTACTCCTCCTCCGATTCGCGTCACGTGACGGATCCAAGTCGCCGATTACCCGGGGGGAGGGGTGGGGCCCCCGAGCACTGGCAACGCTTGGGCGGGATGGAGCTCGTCGGGGCGGTGGTGCGCTGCAGTCGCCATAGTCTGCACACGAGCACCAGCAAGGGGGGGTCCAAGCCCCAAGCCCTCCCCTCCCTGCCTGCGCACGATCGTTGCCGTCACCAGGGGGAGGGGGGCGAGAAGGGGGGGTTGGCCCGGGTGACGGCCGTCACGCGACAGAGGGTTAAAAAAACAGTACGCATCGCAGCGGCATCGGTGACTTCTCCTTCCCTGAAGGAGCGTCCCTCCCTGGAGTCCGCCAGCCCCGCGGCGAAGCAGCGCAGCAGCGCGCCGCGCCAGCCCGCCGGGCCGCATCCCCACAGCTCGCCAGAGGACCACCGGCAGCCCAGGGCGCCCCTCGCAGCCGCCGACGCCGCCGCCATCGCCACCACCGTCGCCGCCGCCGTCTCAGCCGCCGCCACCGCCGTCGTCGTCCTTCCCCTCTTTCTAAGCGCAGGGGCGAGGACTTGGACGAGGACGAAGACGAAGCGAGGACTGGAGTGCTTACGACCCTCTTCCTCGCCGTCATCCTGGCCCTACTTCCCTTCCATACCCTGCCTCCCCTTTCTTCTCCTTTTCATCATCCTTATCTTTCTCCTCCTGAAGAGAGGGAAGCAGCAGAGGCAGAGAGGCAGGCAAGCCTGGAGTGAGAGAAGGCTACCATACAAGGTGGGGCCGTACTCGGCGGGATCCTATCGTGTGGGATCCGCGTGACTGGATCACCATTGCCACAATGGTGCAACAACAAAGGACGCATCTTAGCATGACGTGTAAAGTCACGTGTGCCGAGTGCGCTGCGAATGGGACGACACCACAGCAATGCAACCGCGACAGCAGCATTGAATCCCAGCGTCTGCAGAATGACAACTCGAGAGACCCCACACAAGAACAAAGGATAGTGCCAGGAGAGCTTGCTTTCAAAACACAACCGTTGGGGACCTGCTCACAGGGGGAAACATCGAGCTTGAATCGGCGATACATCGCCGATAGGTAATGAAATGCGCTTCCCACAGCGAATTCGCAGGTTCGAGTAATGCACGACTATCAGGCCCCTATCGGCGATAAATGGGCGAGTGGGAGTCGATGTATTCCCCCTTGAGCCTATCCCCCCCCAAACGTTGCCCCTGACACATGCGAGGCACATGTTTACTTGGCTGCAAGACACACCCTCCCACACAGGACAACCGCGTGCCCCGAGCCCTCACCGCCCCTCGAAAGTGTACATGAGAAGCGCCGACTGCGCGAGCAGCGCTGCCGAGCTGCATGAACAACGCCGCACAGCGAACGAAGCCTGACAGCACGTGCGCGACGACAGAGGCGGGGTCTGACAGTGGAGGCCAGTCCACAAGAAACCTTCCACAAGGAACCCAACCCTGAGACTCCAGTACGTCCATCGATTTTTGGCGTGGGAGCGTCGCGCTTTCCATCGCAGAACCATCGAAACCCAAGAATCCCAGGGCACCCTGAAGGCAAGCAGGGTGCTTCTTGGCATGGGCCTCCACTGCAGTGAACCGTTGGTTGGTGAAGCGTCTGCCGCCGACCCCGGAGGACTAAAGGACTAAAGGACTAAAGGGCATGCGACAACGAACGTCGATGGGAGGAGGAGGAGGAGGAGGAGGAGGAGGAGGAGGAGGAGGAGGAGGAGGAGGAGGAGAGGAGGAGGAGGGAGGAGGAGGAGGAGGAGGAGGAGGAGGAGGAGGAGGAGGAGGATAATGAGCAGTGTGTATCCTCCGCGGCCAAACAGTATCCCGCGGAGTTGTGTAAGCTGCTTGCAAATGCTATGGCGACTGATGCCTGCCGCTACCAGCTTCAGCGCGTGCCATTTCCCGAGCTGTCGGACGTGATGGCTCCGTTTCGGATGCCACTGGACCCATTTTATGAGCAGCATGTGCGGGATTACTATGCCCCTGATGCCGCACGTTGAGTGGGTCGTCCTTTATGCATGTTCGTCAGTGCGACCGCGCGTCCCCACCGGTGGTTAATAAAGGAGGAGGAGGAGGAGGAGGAGGAGGAGGAGGAGGAGGAGGGGGAGGAGGAGGAGGAGGAGAGGAGGAGGAGGAGGAGGAGGAAGAGGAGGAGGAGGAGGAGGAGGAGGAGGAGGAGGAGGAGGAGGAGGGGAGGGGAACGATGATCTAGCGCCATGGCGCGGTGCCCGACGCGGCCCGCCGGCGCGGCACACGCCACATCGAGAACGAGGGGGCGCGCGTGCGCCATGCCCTCCCGCGCAGGGGCCGCTCCCGCGTGCAGCTGGCCGCGCAGGCGAGCCCGTCTGCACGCGTCGCGCGTCGTCGTCGCTCGTCGTCGTCGCTCGTCGTCGTCGTCGTCGCCGTCGTCGTCGCTCGTCGCCATTCAGGGTCGGCGGCACCGGCCGCAGGGCCTTCGCAACAGCCGCGCAGTCGACCCCTCTCTTCATGCGTCGCTCTCGCGCGATTGCGCGAGGGAGTGAACCATCGGCGAGGGCGGCGCTCAGAGGGGGGGGGCGCAGGCAAGGGACCGAATCCAGCCGAAGCCGACGCCGACAAAACCCCGAACGGGCGGCCCAACAGCGCAGCAAGTTCAAGATCCCTGCCTGACAGGCGACAGCCTGCTTCGCCTGTGCTTTAATGGATTTGGCCGCAGATGACGGGTCCTGGCCCCCCTTCCTGCGGCAAGCGTTTGAAAATGAATCTTGGCCAGCGTAGGCGAGGCCCTTTCTGGAAGGCCTCACATGTGTTGCGCAGCCTATGTGGTGCGCTCCACGTGGAGCAATCTACCTGGTGCGATCTACGTGGAACAATATGTGCGGTGCAATGTATAATGTAAGCGGCGGCGGGGCGGCGACGGCGACAACATAGCCGTCAGACCGACGGTCAGGCCCTGGCGACGGGTGGCGACGAGGACGCGACGTGGCAGCGACGGCGACGACACAGCCGCCAGATGGACGGCCAGGCCCAGACGACAGGCGGCGACGAGGCGGCGATGGGGCGGCGACGGCGACAACATGGCCGCCAGACCGACGGTCAGGCTTAGACAACGAAATAAAACCCCCATATTCCGCCCCCACGAGCCTCAGGGGGCCCCAAGAGTGCCCCAAGGAGCCGCCAGAGGCCCCCGAGAGGCCGCCAAGACGCCCCAAGGAGCCCCCAAGAGGCCCCCAGGAGGCCTCCAAAAGACCCCCAGACGCTTCCGCATTGCGAGCCGTCAAGCCAGCTGCAATGCATTCCGCGCATGCAGCCTTGCTCTTCCTCGCGACGTGCTCACAATCTTGCTCGGCGCTAATGTGCTGCTGCCACGCGACCTGTTTCGTGCGCGCTGCGAACGTCAACAGCCTCCTCACCCGTTTCGACTCATCTGCCACATCTTTCGCGGTGATGCTTCGCTGATCACAGCTTCCGCACGCTACTCTTGCTCCTTTCGTCTTCCGGTGGTCCTCCACTTGGCTGCGGGTCGAAAGGCCGACCTCCCAAAAGGACACCCCGCACCCGGGTGCACAGCACGCAAGGCGCTCGCAGAACACGCCCCAGACCACCGGCATCACGCAAACATTTTGACCCCCTACGTGTCTGCCACCACCCGCGCGCGACACCGCACCCTCACACAAGACGCCGCTGGTCAGAAACTCCTGGCCTCGCAACAATCACAGAAGGGGTCGGCGGATGTGGCGTAAGCCTGTAGAATAAAACCCCCATAAGACAAAAAAACGGCATGGGAAACAAAGGAAGTCCAACTGCTACAACACACGCGTGCATTTGCTCAATCCGTGTGCGCGGGACCGAGTTACCTGACAGAACGGCATCTGGCTGGAAGACGGCCGAAGGTGGGGGGAGGAGGAGGAAGACGAGTCCAGGCGGAGGGTCCAAGCGCGGGCTGCGGCGCGGGGCGCCCGGTGTTGCCCCGCTCGCGGGCGACGCCACTGCCGTCGCCGTCGCCCCCGCTATCCGTCCCGGCTGGCGCACCCCCTGGAGTGGCCAACATTCGCGTGCGTCTCTGGGCGATCTGCCCCGACTGAGGGGCGATGACATCTCCTACTCAGAGTGCATCGAATGGTGACGAGGAGGAGGCTGGCGAGGAGGAGGAGGAGGAGGAGGAGGAGGAGAGGAAGGAGAGGAGAGAAGAGGAGAGGAAAGGAGAAGAGGAGAAAAAGGACGGGCTAAGGAGGAGGAGGAGGAGGAGGAGGAGGAGGAGGAGGACGAACCGGAACGAGGAGTAGGAGGAGGAACAACGATCCCCAGACGATCCCCCGTGACCGCATACGGCGCCAAGGGTTGCCGTCCTGCCAGCCGCCGCCCGGCAGAGCCCCTTGAGCTCCGACAGCCAGGCCCTGGAGCGAGCAGCCGCCCAGCTGCGCCAGGGGAGGAGACTTTCACTCGTCGCCCCTCCTCCTACTCCTCTTCTTCCTCCCACTCCTTTTCCTCTTCCTCCTCCTCCTCCTCCTCCTCCTCCTGCTCCTGCTGCTCCTCCTCCTCCTCCTGCTCCTCCTGCTGTTCCTCCCCTGCTGTTCCTCCTCCTCCTCCTCCTCCTCCTCCTCCTCCCTCCTCCTCCTCCTCCTCCTCCTGCTCCTGCTCCTCCTCCTGCCTCCTCCTCCTCCTCCTCCTCCTCCTCCTCCTCCCCCTCCTCCTCCTCCTCCTCCTCCTCCTCCTCCTCCTCCGCCTCCTCCTCCTCCTGCTGCTCCGCGTGGGCACAACCTAGCGAGCGACAGGGACTGCCAACCGCCAGCCGGCAGTGAAACGCGTGGCGAAAGGCGCACCTTGCAACCGCCTTTGGCCACACGACTCGGACAACAGCACCGACAGAGGTGGCGCCAGTGACAGACAGCAGGCAAAGCCAGGGCCTGCACAGACAAGGTGGATCACAGCCGATCCTGCGAAAGCACTCGATACACCTCCCATCGAGCCTGAATTCACGATTGTTCGCCAATATGGTGAGGCACCTCCTCCCGTAATCAGAGACCTGAGGAGGACAAGGCGCACCGAGGAGCGAAACCCGAACCGCAGCAGAGCAAGCACAGCGGGTGCGTCTAACCACAGTCGGACCGTCTTGCAGCTGGATTTTGACACGGGCATGCCGCAGTCAACAATCTGAACACACCATCGGACGGCGGCACAGGGTCCCGAACCAGGATGAGCTGGGGAACAGGCGGCTTTCCACGGTTGCGCCTCTTAGGGCGCCCGCAGTCGTCCAGACTATCCCCAAGACGCCCGATCCAGGAACCCCAGGCACGGAGAACTTTACACCGAGCCTTCAACTGAGCAACCGATTCGGCTGGCACACGGGCATAGGCAGCAGCACTCTTGGCGGCCTCATCGGCCTTGCGATTGCCGGCGTCGAAGCCGACCTGGCCTCCGACGTTGGCCGCGGTAAAAGACCAAGGCTTGCCTGACTTGGGGCGAAATACTCGATCCAGCAACTGCAGCTGAAACAGCAGGACCAAACGGAGTGTCGAATGGTGTCATCTTGATCTTCTTCTGAGCGGCATCGCTGAGGCCACCGATGACGCTGTCAAACTGTTTCCTCGGGGGACCCTTGGACGAGAGGAGCGCGCCCCAACATTCATCCGAGGTGAGCCGCTCAAGGAAAGAGGAGAACTGCTTGGCAACTCGCTGGCCGCCAACTGCTCCTTATGCGGATGCGCTGACCCCCCCTCGCCCGCTCCCCCCGCGTTCGGCGCAAGGATGGCAGGCGCAGCGCCTGTGGCAAAGGGCGAAGCCGCCGACCCGATGCCATCTCCTCCAAAGATGGCCTCGGCGGCAGCCTCGACAGTGAGCGGCCTCGGCTCAGGCGCATCAGCCACGCGGTCGCCGTCATCCTCGCTCTCATCGTCGTCGCTGTGATCCCCGTCCACGGAAGTGGGCTGCAGCATGCCGCCCCGAGTAGCCATGAGAGAGCGCAGCGAGGTTGCCAGAGCCGTGTCCGAGGATTCGAACTGCAGCCGCAGGGCAAAGCCAGGATCATCAGGAGATACCTCAGCGCCGCCTCCACGCTTGCAGCGCCCACGAGTAGATCCACCACTGGCTCCAGCCCACGCAGCCGTGGCCTCGGTCGCACAAGCGCGCCCGTGCTCCTGCAACTGCTCGAGCTTGGCCTTGAGCGCAACCAGCTCCATGAACTTCTCTTGGACCAGATGTTCGAGCTTGCCAACCTTCGGCTCCACCTGCAAGACATCGCGCTTAGCCTCATCATAGGCCACCTGGGCATGTTGTTTGGCAAACGCCTTGTGGCCACCTGCAGCAAGCGCCCACCAAGCCAAAACTCGCGCAAGCTGGCTCGGTCCCAATAGCGCCTTGGAGGTCTCAAAAGCATCATTGGACATCTCGACAAAAACGGCGAGCTGAGTGGCGTCGAGCAATTTGGGTTTGGCTTTGGGCTCCGTGGGCCGCGGCGCCCCGTTGGCCCAGGCTCCTTGAGCTGGCTGCACAGGAGGAGAGCCAGGCACAGGAGGACGCTCAGCGCCACATTTGCGACAATGTTTTTTGTACGAGAAATTGGTCTTGAGATCGCACTTCTTCCGCGGGCAGCACCAGACATCGCCGCGACTGCTGCCCATGGAATGCTGGGACAAAAGCAATGTGCTCCGCCAGGAGCTCACGTAACAAAAACAACTGACTCTCGCCTGACCTTGCAGAGAGGAGTGGAGGACTGTGGGGGCCGCAAATCCCCCTCGCCAGAAAGGGCAGGTCCTGAGCAAAACGCTACGGACTTGAGCCAACATGGCCACGGATCTCCTCCTCCTCCTCCTCCTCCTCCTCCTCCTGCTCCTCCCCTTCCCGCTCCTCCTCCCCATCCTTATCTCCCCCCTCCTCCTCCTCCTCCTCCTCCTCCTCCTCCTCCCTCCTCCTCCTCCTCCTCCTCCTCCCCCTCCTCCTACGCTCGACCTGGCTATGTTGACTCCTCCTCCTCCTCCTAGCATCAGCATCAGCATCAGCATCACATCAGCATCAGCATCAGCATCATCATCATCATCATCATCATCATCATCATCATCATCATCATCATCATCATCATCATCATCATCATCATCATCATCATCATCATCATCATCATCATCATCATCATCATCATCATCATCATCATCATCATCATCATCATCATCCTGATCATCATCATCAGCATCATCATCAGCATCATCGTTATAATATGCAGCGTCTACATCATCATCACCATCATCATCATCATCAGCATCATCATCAGCATCATGTTCATGATCATCATCATCGTCATCATCATCATCATGGTCGTCGTCGTCATCATCATCATCATCATCGTCATCATCACCAGCAGCATCATCAGCAGCATCATCATCACCCTCATCATCATCCTCAGCATCATCAGCTTAATTATAATCATAGCCATTATCATCAGCAGCAGCATCAGCATCATCACAATAATCATCGTTTGAATCATAATCATGATCAGCATCATCATCACCAGCAGCATCAGCATCAATATCATCATCATCATCATCATCATCATCATCATCATCATCATCATCATCATCATCATCATCATCATCATAATCATCCGTATCATCAGCATGATCAACATCGTCGTCATCATCGGCATCACCATCATCGTCTCATCATCAGCAGCATCAGCATCAGCATCAGCATCAGCACCATCATCATCAGTATCATCATAATCATAATCAGCATCATCATCATCAGCATCATCATCACCATCATAATCATTATCATCAGCATCCTCTTCGTAATCACTATGATAATAATCATCATCCTCATCATCTCCATCATCATCATCAGCAATATCATTATCATTATCATGTTCAGCATCATAATTAACATCATCCTCATCATCATCCTCATCCTCATCATCATCCTCAGCCTCAGCCTCATCCTCATCCTCTTAATCATCACCATCACCATAACCATCACCATAACCACATCATCATCATCATCATCACCATCATCATCGTCATCATCATCAGCATCAACATCATAATCAGCATCGTCACCATCATTACCATCATCACCATCACCACCATCACAACCACCACCACCACCATCATCATCACCACCACAACCACCACCACCACCATCATCATCACCACCACAACCACCACCACCACCACCACCACCACCACCACCACCATCATCATCATCATCATCATCATCATCATCAACAACATCGCTACTCTATCAACTCCCTCCTCCGCCCCATCCGCCGACAGACGTCGGCAGCCGCGGCCGCTTGCACAAGCATCTGGCGGATCGAAACATCCAACATCCGCGGCTCAAAACAAAAGAACACCGCGCGCTGCCGCCGCTCCTCAGACACCCCCCGACCGCTGCCGTCGCTCCCCAGACACAACTCGGCGGGAGAAGCTGGCAGGGGCCAGAACTTCCAGGGACCACGCTGTGAAAAAAAATCAAGGCATCGGATGTCCGCGCCCCCGCCGCCGCGACCATCGCCGTATTTCTCGCCACCGCCGCTGCCTTCGTCGTCGATCGCCATCGCCGCCGTCGTCGTCGGTCGCCGTCGCTGGGGGAATTGACCAGGGCCACCCGCCATCGGATCGAAAACTCGAAGTCGGATCGGCGAAAAACCGGATCGGATGAAGCAGAAAACCGCGCGTCGGAGCGGACCGGAAACGGAATCTCGACTGTCCCTTGGACCAGAAAAGGAGTCGAATCCGCCATACAAGAACCGAGCTCATAATCGAGATCCGCTACCGAAGGGGGGGAGAGAGGGAAGGCAACGGCAGGACCAAGGGCAAAGGAAAAAGGAGGCAAGAGCAGGAGGACGAAGAAAGCTTCCGAGACCCCCTCTGGAGCCCCTTGCTGGGAGGGGCTGTCTTGCTTGGGAGGGGCCCTTGCTGGGGGCCTGGCCGGGGATGGGGGGTCACTTGCTGGGGGGGGGGCGTCCTTGCCAGGGGAGCCCCTTGCTGGGGGCCCCTTGCTGGTGGGGCCCGCCGTCGTCGCCTTCGCTTCGTCGTCTTCGGCACGCCGTGAGCGACAGAGGCTGGAAGCAGAACTGCGCTGGACCAAAATCGGGATCCCAAGATCACATCGACATCGGAATCGGCACCGGGCAACAGCGTCAGAACAGAATCGGGATCTCGGCATCGTGAGGACCACAACGAGCTCGGATCGGAGCGGAACCCGACGGGCGAGGAGGGCGAGGAGGGGGCGGAGGGTGAAGAGGGGGAGGTGGACGAGGAGGGGGGGGGAGGTGGACGAGGAGGGCGAGGAGGGGGGCGGAGGGCGAGGGGGGGGCGAAAAGGGGGAGGTGGACGAGGAGGGAGAGGGCACGGGGGGCTGCGCATGCCCTCTCATTCTCCTCCTCCCATTCGCTCCTCCTCCATCGTCTTTCGGCATGCCTCTTCCCTATGAACAACGTCTCCCTGTCGCACCCCGAGGCCACTTTTTTGGGGGGGGGGCCGGGCGTTTCGCTTGAGACTTCCTCACCACTTGTGACTCTGAAGCACGAAATGGGCAAGTCACTCCTTCTCCATCCTCTTTCTGCATGCCTCTTCCCTATGAACAACGTCTCCCTGTCGCACCCCGAGGCCTTTTTTGGGGGGGGGGCCGGGCGTTTCGCTTGAGACTTCCTCACCACTTGTGACTCTGAAGCCAAACATAGGCAACAGCTTCACGGATTGAGGGTGGGTGGTTTTCAAAATGTGGCTCTTGATTTCGCGCGGCGCACATTTGTTCAGGAACTTCACGGATTGAGGGCGAGTGGTTTTAAAAATGTGGCTCTCGCCTTAGTGAGGACGGGTGGTTTTCAAAATCTAGCTCTCGCCTTGGCGCGTCGCGCATTTGTTGTAAAAATCTACAGGAAGTTTCACGGATGGAGGGCGGGTGGTTTTCAACATGTGGCTCTCGTCTTAGCGCGGCGCACATTCGCTTTTTAAAAATAGCAAGCGCTTCACGGATTGAGGGCGGGTGGTTTTCAAAATGTGGTTCTCGCCTTAGTTCGGCGCATCTGTGTTTGAACAACTTACAAGAGCTTCACGGATTGAGGGCGGGTGATTTTCAACATCTGGTTCTCGCTTTAGCGCGGCGCACACTTGTTGCATACATCTACAAAAACTTCACGGATTGAGGGCGGGTGGCTTTCAAAATGTGACTCAGGCCTTAGCGCGGCGCACACTCGCTTTAAAGTATTTTATAAGCTTCACGGATTGAAGGCGGTTCCTTTTCAAAATGTGGTTCTCGCCTGAACGACGCGCAAGTTTACAATATCTTCAAGATGCGCATGGATTCCCATCAGCAACGTACCAGAAATGGCGTTTTGGAAGGATTCCGGATTTTTCGGGCTCAGTAAGTACGTTGATTCTCTGTGTTGAAGTCCCAGGAATGGCGTTCTGGTGCAATTCAGGATCGTCAAGACGCATCAGTCAAGTTGATCCGTGGCGTTGGAATCCCAAGAACAATGTTTTGGCATGCTTCACGGCCTTCAAACAGTTGTCTTCCAACGAGGCAGTCCCTCAATGGAAACGAACCGTTGTAAGGGCCTATGAAGAGGGAGCTTGGAGGGAGGGTTTACTCCAACATCGTTGATGACTCTTGGGTTTACACTAACCCTTTCTCCTCCTCCTTTTGTGGAGGAGGGAGAGAGAGAGGAAGGTCCAGGTCAAAGGAAGAGAGAGGAGAAGAAACATGAGGTGCCATAGGAGGAGCGGAGCTTTTCCTGGGGAGCAGTCAATGACATGAGCATAACAATTCGAGGGTCCGCGCGGATTTCTCGGATTGGCGCTAGACCCCCTCCCTCGCGCGCGGAGCGCACAAGAGGCGACGCCCGAGGCGCCGCCAAGACGCCGGGGGGCCTCAACGCCGATCCAAGAAGTCCGCGCGGACCTCGGACACGTCATGCCTATGTCATTGTCTGTTCCCCTATCGGAGCCTGGACCAATTGAAGCATCGTGGAAATGACAACTGGAGCCCTAGACCCCATCTTTCTGCGCCATGTTTCGAACACCGGATCGACGTGAAGGTCCCGGGGCCCGGATCTGGGCGAAAACGCCCCGCTCGGAAAAATCGAGACGCCCGGACCTCAGGGTCCAAGAAGGAGCCCTTTTGTTCCCCCGCCTGGGTTCCATCCCCAGGTGGGAGCCCACCAACAGGACGGCCCCCCCACCGAAGAAACCTGGCCCTCCTCGGGGGCGCTGCAATCCTGACAGAACTCAACCGCTGCTCGGGCGTCCAGTTCCCTCTGGCCCAAGACCTCCGCCTCCGAGCGGCCTTCGGACCGAAATCAGATAGCACACCGACTCCAGAGGGAGGGATGGAGGAGGAGGAGGAGGAGGAGGAGGAGGAGGAGGAGGAGGAGGAGGAGGAGGAGGAGGAGGAGGAGGAGGATTTTTCACCGCTGTGCTGCTCTACATGACTTCTCATGCTGACCTGGGCTCTGGCAGTGAGAGACTAGGCGGCCGTCGAGCACGGCACCTCACAGCTGGCACAAGCATGCACACGTGCCAGCTGAGCTCCTGCGGGCAGCGGCCGCGCCCCCGCGGCGCGAGACCGAGAGGCCTGGCCAGCCGAACGCCAGACATCTTTAAGCTTGGGGTGCTTGCCGGCGCAAAGTCGGTCCCAATAATCCGCCGACCCCTTGTGGGTCTCTAGGCGTGTGAGATAGTTCCCCCCCTATAGTCCCCCCCCAGGGACCCCAAACCGGCGATTTGACCCCCCCCCCCCCGGCCCCCGACGAGCGACTCACGGGGCATTTTTGGGGCCAAAAAAGGCTCAAGACCAGTCAGGGAGGCCCCAAGACGCTTCCAAAACGGCTCACGAGGGCCCCGAGACGCCAAACGAGCGCTCCAAGACGCCCAAGATGGCCCCAAGGCGAGCTCAGAGGCCTCCAAGACGGCCCAAGAGGCCTCCAAGAGCAACCCTCAGAAGGGCCGAAGAGCCGGAAATTATGACATTCCTATGGGAAAACGTACATTTCCATAATATTCGATTTGTCGGCCTTCACGGCGTTGAAGACGGTCTACGAGCACTCCAAAACCGCACCAAGAGGGCCCAAAAGGCCCCCAAGAGGCGCCCAAGTCGGCCCAAGAGGGCGCCAAGACAGCCCAAAAGGGCCAAAAGACGGCCCCAAAAGGCCCCAACACGTCCCCAAGAGGGGCCCAAGAGCGCGAGCCCGAACCGACAATCCGAGCCTTCCGCCCCAAGCCGGCCGCAGAAGGCCCCAAGAGGCCCCAGGAGATCCCCAAGACGCCCCCAAGAGGCCCCAAAAGGCCCCGAAGAGGCCCCAAAACAGTCCCAAAACGGCTCTAAAACGGCCCCAAAGAGGCTTCGAAACTGCCTCCAAGATTCCCGCGACAAATCCCGCAAGAGATCCCAGCGCTCTCGAGGCCAAGAACCAATAATCCATGACCCGATCATTTCCTCCGTGTCCCCCTCCTCCTCCTCCTCACCGTCCTTGTCAACCTCGGCCCCCCAGAGCCTCAACTCAGTGTCCCCCTCCTCCTCCTCCTCCTCCTCCTCCTCCTCCTCCTCCTCCTCCTCCACCCTCTCCTCGTTTCCCTCCTCAGCGTCCCCCTCATCTTGTTCGTGGCCCGCTTTACCTCGTCATCTTCGATGCTTATCCCCCGCATCCTCCGCCTCATCCCCCATGCTCTGTCAACGTTCTCCTTTTTCCCCCCAGTACGGGCGCCCGATGCGCCATCATTTGCACGTCTTGCACTTCAGGGTGCCTTTTTGGGCGTCGCGCGGGACACTGTGCGGGTCGGGGAACGCCGACTTCGGTAGTCTTCTCTTGCACGCGCCACTGCACTGATACGCCTGGCAACTACGGGCTGTGAACCCGAGTTCCTTGCAGCCTCCGCGCGCCACTTTCGCTCCTTTCGCTCCTCGGTGATCTTCCACTTGTCTCGGCTTCAAATGTTTCGTGTCCGAGAACGCTCCTCCGCACGCCGCGCACATGAGCGGCCTCGCGTCCGCCTCGGCTTTCCGTTTCTTATTATTCGACTCGCGCGTCGTCCTGTCACGTTCTTCCGCGCACTTCCGACACAACCTCTCGCACGCTGTTTTGCGCTTCTTCTGGGCTTCGGACATCTCCGCCTTTTCGTCATACAGCGAAAGGCACTTATCGTTCGTACATCGCACTTTTCCGACGCTCTCGTTCCACTTCGCGTTGGCGCTCCGCGACTTCTGTTTGCTTTTGACATGGCTGCACTTCGCGCAGTACATTGTCCTAAGTCTTTTCGTCTCCCCGTAGTCGGCCGCCGCATCCGCGTTCTCACCGCCACCATGGCGTGCCGCGTTGTCATTCTCTGCTCCCGTTGCCCACCCTCTGCACGTTTTGCACCATTTCTCGTCAGCGTTTTTCATCTCCTCCGTGCACTCTCTGCAGAACGCAGGCCTGTCCTTCCTCTGGAACTCGTACTTCGTGAACGCCTCCACCAACAATCTCCGCCGGCACCGCTCGCACTGGTCACGTGGCATTATTTCCGCCTCCCATTCATCCCAATCGACGCTCTCCCCTCGTAGCACCTGCAACAGTTTCTTCGTGCCCTCCATCTCACCTGCGTCGCACGGTCTCCTATCGAAAGGCCGGAAAATCAGAAGATCCCCTCGCTTGCGCACGCGCGTGATGGCAACGTAACTTGACATCCAACTCACGCCGCGCCCTCTTTCAAGGTCTGCTATCACTGCGGCCATAGTCCGGCCCTGCGCAGAGTGCGCCGTCACTGCCAAAGACGGGGTTATCATAAACTGCGTGCGCTTCACACTCAACACTGGATGCTTCCGATACCCGTCCAAGAACCATTGCCGCCCTTTCGATGGGAAGATCGGATGCAGCCCTGGCTCCCACCCTGGCAGGTGCCACTCCTTTGTATGGAAGTCCAACACTATCACTCTTGGTAGATGCAACAACACCTCCTCGTCTTCATCTCCAACGACCTCGTCCTCGTGCAACGCCCATCCATGGATCGTCGCTGTGCGCCCCCGCAGAAGCTTCTTCTTTGATCTATCCAAGTGATCTCCCAAAGCCACGGGCATCCCTTTGGCCAGTGGCAGCCACCCGGGCAGGCTTGCGCACTCCTTCTCGTGGTACCCGAGCCAGCGTACCTTATCCTCCACCGTGTACGGCCGCCTCTGTTCCCCCCCATGGCAAGGGCGGTCCCTGGCTGCGACCCAGAGCAACTGTTCCCCTCGCTCTTTGGCCCACTGCACAGCTCTCTGCTTCCCAACGTGGCAACGAATGTCCTGGTTCGCATAAATGGCGACAGCTTCCACAAATTTTTCCCCCCGAAGCCACGCGTCTTCTGGCGACGTCGCGACGAGCTTCCTCTTCTCCCGCTCAATTTTGCATGCCTCACACTCCAACTCGTTTTGCTTCGCAATTGCATCTCTGTCTTCGAGACAATGCGCGTTCCCGCACAGCGGCGCCCCGTTCACCCACGACCCCAGAACATCCGTCGGTCTGCCATGCCAAAAATTATGCGTGCGTTCAGACAACTTTTCTCGGCGAAACTCGTCTTGCACTCCAAGAAACCAATCATCCTGGTGCTCCACGCGCTTGCACTCCGTCAACTCCGTCATTCCCTGCACTGCGCCTTCGCCACCCGCTCCCCAAAAGATATGCTGCCCGTGGTCCTCTGTGGCTCCCGGCGCGTATTTCCTCCCTTTTTTTTTTTTTTTTTTTTTTACGTGGGAAGCGCGTTAATGGCAGTCCCCGATGGCGGCTCCAATTGATAGAAATCCCAGCAGAACAGCACATTCACGCCGCCGAAGGGCCTGGCTATGCCGTCTTCACCTACCTTCGTGTCGCTTGCAGCTGACATGCACGACCGCAAGTGTGAGTCTAGCTCTGCAATGAAGTTCGCGCTGACCATGCTCACCTCGTCCACTATCAGCCACTTCCACTGTGACATATGCTGCGCTGCCACTTCTTTCTTCGTCTTCTTTTTCGACTCCGCGCTCGCATCGCCCCCCGCATTCGCCTCCTTTGTTTTGTTTACACCGAGCCCGAATTCACTGTGAATCGTATGCCCGTCGAGAGCTGACGCGTTTGTAGCCTGCAACGCTGCCACCTGGAAATCTATGCCGCGCGTCCACCCCAGCTCTTTTTCGAACAGCTCCTTCCGGATCTTGTCTATGACGAAACTTTTCCCGGTCCCCGGGCCGCCATGCAACATCCACGCGAGGGGCTGCAAATCGGGGCGACTCTGGCCTGTTTTCTTGTCGCTCCCGGAACTCGCGAATTCCTGCGCCAACGCTCGATCTGCCACCTTCTCAACGACGCTACGCTGCCCGGCGTTTACCCCGCTATCCGCAAGCCCTTTTCTCCACTTCCGCACACTTGACGCCGTTGCTTTCTTGGCCGCCACCACCTCTGGGGCACCTTCCGCACCGCCCGCGCCGCTGCCTTCTGCGGCCCTCGACGCCGCAGCCACCGCTTGAGCTCTCTTCACTGCCGCGTCATCCCACCTCAACACACCGTCCCCTCCGCGCTTCTTGCGCTTTCCGTTCATCCGACCGGTGCTCACGCCCCACACGGCGTCGCCCCTGGCCATGGCCTCGCGGCTCTTCTCCTTTTCGCACTCCGCATCTACATTTGTCCGCCTGTCCTCGTTCTCCATGGACGTACCTCCCACGTGCGTCTTCCGCCTAGTCGACGCGTCGACAATTCTCGGATCCAGTTCTTCATCGCTGTACAGCTCGTCCTCGTGCTTGAAAAGATCTTCGTCCGCGACAGGTCGCAAATCCACCACGCCCATGTAGTTCTGCACGTACCTCTTTGTTTCTTCACATGGCATGCCTTGCTTTAACCACTCCAATGACTCCTCTGCCCACGACCCCTGCGCTCCGCGGAACTCCCGCAGGTGCGGCGCTCCACAGTCGACATCCTCACGGAGCGTGAAGGCTCGGAAATATAACATCAACAAGAGCCCGTTCCTATCCTCCTGCCCCGCTCCGCGTTTCGGCTGCGGCGCCCCATGAAAACTAGGGTTTCTCGGGCGCTCGTTTCGCACCAGCACCCACGTGTGCCTCAAACTTTCCAGCTCAGGAACATCTGGAAAGGGAACCCACGAATAACTCCCACATCCCTCCTTGATCACATAGTCCACTCCGGCTTTCAACTGGGGTCCGGCCTGCGCACCGCTTTCGTCATTACCCGCTCTCTGCTGGTCTGCTTCGCGGACCTTCTGAATCCCTGACAGCGTCAGCTCCGCCTGGTAATCATTGCTGGCCGCGGCTGCCAGCTCTGCTCCGCTGCGGGGAAATGCTGCCAACTCGATGCGCCAATATCGCAAGAACTCACACAACGATAAGTGTGCCAAGTCGGGCGCACCAGGAGCGTCAACCGGGCGCGTGCCATACAAGTACACTGGACTCTTAGACACAATTCGAACCTTTTTCGACCCTTCTCGTTTGTCCGCTTCCAGAATCCCCGACGCTGCTACGGTGACACCGCCCCCGTCTGAACAGAGCCGTTCCGCCATGCGCGCGGCTTCTGCTCCCGGGATCATGGCTGTCTTCGCAGTCTTGATGATACTCTCGGCACCAGTCACGTCTCTGCGGTCTCGGTACGCTCGCAGATTCGCACTTTCCTGCGCTGACCGCACCACGCCTCTCCCGTACATGTCACTCAGAAACCTTTTCATGTGCCTGCTCGCTCGGTACGCTGCGGTCCTGTCTTTCGTTTGCTCCGCCAGCGCGTGGTGGCCCTTTTTGATCTCCCTCACCTCGTTGAACGACGGGGCACACCGCTTGCACTGATAGTCCGCCGCGTACCCCGCTGCTGCATTCTGCGCTCGTTGCGCTGCCAGAACCATGTCTACGGGTCGATCCGTCTCCCAACACCGTTCATCACACACACAGCTGTCATGCGTCGCTTCCGTCAACGGGAACCTGTACGGGATCTGCAAGTCGCTGTTAAAATTCAATCCTACCGCGCCGCTTAGCATCGCTGGTAGCGTGCCGTTCAGGTTCTCTTCGTTCATGGGCCCGTGCAAGCACCCTGTCATGTTCCTCCTCCCTGCTCGCGGCATGTCACGGCTTTTCAACAAGCCTTGGCACAACACCACTGCGCGATCTATGAGCCACGTCGTGCGCGGGAAAAAGCTTTTGCACTGCGTCATGTCGTCTTTCCTCTGACAATGTGCCAACGGTACCACGCGCTGCAAACGCTTGCTCCACTGGCGCACGTGGTTCTGTCGAAATTCCTGCCCCTTTTGCACCCAGACTCCGAGGTACTCTTGCAGCCAGGTTCGCCCTTCCTCGTTGCGCTTTTCTCCATCTTCTGTTCTCCCATTGCCGCTCGTTGATTCCCTACCGCCGTCTTCCTTCTCTGCCAACCCACTAGCCTGGCCGTTGCGTAAGTACTCCGGCGCTGCGACCAGCTCTGTGGTCTCGCGGCACGTGGGCCATGCCTTCTCCACCTCCGTTTTCCTGCCCCTCCAGCCTTCTACGTCAAAGTACTCTTGACGACTCGCGTTTCGCTTGTACCTCTTGTATTCTTCTACCAGCCCCTTCAGCAAATCTGTCGGCAGCTGTAGCAGTTCGTGCAACGGGGTATGATGGTGCAAACACTGAACGAAGACTTGCACGTGCAGATGCAGACTTCCAGCCGATTTCTGAGCTTCAATGCTGCCGTACACCCCGTCCACACGACCCAAGCACCCGCCCGCCGCCGTCGCGTTGCTGCCAAGCAAGTCTGCGCGCTCACAGTCCGGGCAATTCGGACAATACCGCATCCCCAAAATGTACTCGAATACAAGGCCCACGATGACCCGAAACCCGTCAACGCCCGCCAGCGGGTCCCGAGCCAGCACAGCTCTTCTCTCGTCCGACGCGGGAAGGGCATCTGCCAACATCTCCAGAGGCACTGCCATGTCCACGTCGTCATCACCCTCTGCCCCCTGTGCTTCCGATCCGTTTTCGCTCGCCTGCTCGCTCCGATCTCTTCTCACGGCATGTGCAGATGTTTCATTCTTGTGCGCCAGCGACGGTTCCCACAACCCACCATGCGTGGGGCCGTGCAGTTCCCAGGCCGCATTACGATTCACGGGATCCTTTCTTCGAGACCGCGACAGCCGCACCATTACCAGGTTGTGCCTCTCGTCTGGAGACATGGTGAAAAACAAAGGTACCCCATGGGCGATTCGAGCAGCATGGGTGTCGTACCTCATGAGCGTCCGCACCTCGTTTGTCCCTTCGATCTTGCGAGCGACCGCGCTGGCTCCTGCAGCCAAACGTTTCGCAATCGGGTCGAGCGACTGCACATATTTCAGCTTCGAGAAATCTCCGCGCACGTTGGAGGACTTCCCGGTTGACGGATCCTTGTACGTACCATACAAAGCGTCTACGATGCTCACAGCTGCCTTCTCGAGTTCACCTTGCGAATACTGGCATTCCGTCTCGCCGTCCTTTCTATAATCCGCCAAGCGGACGGATCGAGCCATATTCACGGAACTTTGGAACAAAACCGACGACACCGTAAAACCAAACCGCCACTCGCGCCGGAATTGAGACTCCACCCGACGCGTCATGATGCGCGCCCACAGAGCCAGTTCCACGCGGGGCGCCGCTGGGCCACGTCGATGTCGCGCATTCTCCTGCCACTCAGGCATGTCCGGCATGCCCACCCCGCACTTGAAACAAAACGGGAATGCCACGCCGAAAAACCACGGAACAAACTGATTCATCATCGCGCGGCCTGGATACACCACGTACCGAATGCGGGTCGCGTCCGTTTCCAGCATCTCCCAAAGCCGGAAGTGCAATGTCTCCGTATCCACGTTGGCCGCCTTGTCTCCCATTCTGCTCGTCCTCGCAAGAGCGCGCTCGTCTCTGTCTCCACCGCACGGGCACTCGGGTCTGTCGCACCTGCCTGTCCACGCACTGGCCAGACGCAGCGCGAAGCTTTTCGCTTCCATTGCCAATGCACCTGCCTGAACGACCGCGTTTGCGCCTGGATGTAGAGAGCCGTGCCCGCCGCGCGACCTGCCCGACACATGTTCAAACGCACCCTGCCTCAATCTGTTCGCGTCCACCTCGTCCACCGACGACTTCTCCATCATGACGGCATTCGGCGTTCGCAACTCCATGTCGCGCGCAGCCGCTCCCACATAATCTCGCGCCCCATCACTGGGCGTCGCGTTCTTCTGCACCATTAGTTTGTCCAACGTGGTGTCGTGCGGAAGCAGCCGGACAATCTCCGGAGGCACACCGTCCTTCGGCAATTGATCGGCCTTTCTCTCCATCGCCTCCACGTTGACGTTAGCGAAAGCTCGGTGCCCGCGGTGCTTCATCATCTTGATGTGGCGCTTCACAACTTCGCGCCGCACATTCGCCTGATGAATGAAACGCGGCAAGTTGTCCTTACTCGTGGCGTCGTTGATTTTCAGCAGGATCTGCACCACCGACCCCAATTTCTCACCCACGATCGGCACCGCCGAGTCGCCGCCCTGGCGCCCTTCCTTCTCGAGCTGTCGGAGCTCTCGGAGTATCCCCTGCCACGGTAACAAGAAGCTCGTGGCATTCCCTCGCGCCGCCAGACGCCCGTTCTGGAACCCTGCGGCGCAGTCAAACAGGTTCTCCCTGCCCGCACTGCTTTCCTGGTCGCTTTGATACTTCACCTCCAACGAAAAGCAAATCATCGACGTGATGCAAGGGCTGCAGCAAATCATCTCCATCACCGTCATGCCTTCGGTGTACATGCGATCTGGCGCATAGAACGCCATCAAGTCGTTCGCAAGACTCCGACGCGGGACCGTCGGAGTCGCGGCAACACGCCACCGATACGGCGTTTCCACCTCTACCTTGCATTCCTCGCAGAGAGGCACTTCACATTCGGGACACGCGGTTCCCTTCTCCTGGCACCCCCTGTGGCATCGCTGATCTTCGGGGCAACGCAGAATTCGGACTTTACCGCACGGTGTCGACACTGTCACAAGCCAATCCGTGAAGTCTTCCCGAAACCACGCCTCTTCAAGATCCAATGCGCTGTTTCCTGGTTCTCGACGGTAATCCCACAGGTACGCGTCGACGCTGAACCGCGCTTGCACTTCCGTCATAGTCCAGTCACCAAACCGAATCACCAGAGTCCGGTCTCCGACGGCTGCCTTAAACGGGTGCTCCCAGGCAATCTGGTTCCCCCGTCGACTTTCCACCCATGGAAACGTGCGCGCGCACAGAAAACAAATCGGAGACGCCATGCTCTTCTGTTGCGTTGCTTTTGCGTACGCGGCCAAGCTCCGCCTGTGCAAGGAGTATGCCGACAGCGGCGCGCCACCCCGGACGGCATGTGCAACGATTGCATTGTACGCCGCCACGATGCGCAGGTCCTCGTCCTCATCCTCTGGATGAATCAATTCGGCGATGGGCAATACGACGGCACCGTGCACCTCGCGGACGTGCCCGCACAACTCGCCTACTACCTCCGACTGCCACGTACACCCCACGAACGCACAGTGCACGACTGGCAATTCGACAGCCATATCCTCGGCCAAGGCTCGCGACCACGGTTGCGAGGGATCGTCTGGATCCGCTGGCACCGTCGGGTGTCGCCGCACGCCTGTCGCAGCAGCTGCCACGAGGAGTTCTCGGATCCGCCGAGGATCTTTCGACGACGCGTCTACACCAACATTATAGAATGCCTTCTGCATGGCGTCTGCAGCGGCGGCGCCGCCATCGCCGCCCCCCGCATCCCCTGAAGGGTCTCTTCCACCAAGCGGTGCTCCGCCCACGTCCATCGAGCCCATGTCAACCCGTGGTTCCGTCGCTCCGCCAGACGTCTCTCTTTCCCTTTGCCGTGCTTCCCCGTCTCCAGAGCTCTGCGCTTTTGTCTTGTCTTTCCCTTGCTTCACACCTGTTTCCACCGCGCCACCGACTGCCGATCCAAACGCAGGTCTCGCACATTTGCCAGCGCGCCCAGGCCCATCGTTGCACCCCCTGTCACTCCACGATGCAACCAAAGCCTTCTTCGCATTGCCGCTAACTCCCATGCTTGCTCCGGCCCGCCGCTGTTTGCGTGCCTCGGCGTCCTCTGGCCCACGCTCCTTACCGGGTGGTGGCGGCGCCGGCACGCCCGAGCCCGCCCCTGTCGAATCTGCCCGTCCGCTAGATGCCACGAGATCTTTCGAAGACCGATCCCTGGCGCCCAGTCTGCCCGGGGCCGGGCCATCTTGCAGCGTGCCTTGGACAGCGTCGCTCTCGCCCACGTCCGGGCCCACATGCCCTTCGACTCGCGCCCTCTTCCCTGTCGCTGCTTCACCGCCATGCCTCGGCGCAGCGCGCAGGGCGCCCCCTCCTCCATCTCCATTCGAACCCTCTTGTCCGGGACTCCGTGTCCCTCCCGCTAGTCCCCCGTCCTCCGTCCTATCCACGCCGACCTCTCCTCTGTTCGAGGCGGCGCCTGCCGTTCGCGGTGCCGACGGCATCGGCTGTCCGCCCAGAGTTTGGACGCGCTCGTAGACGAGCATGTACACTTTCATATTCTCATCCTCTTGCCACAGCGCTGTCTCCGCCGGATGTTCTACGACATTCGCCTCTTCGTCATCTCGCAACAACCACTGCTCTTGGCCATCCACGTAGCTCGCGCACACGGATACATAATGCCCCTTTCGCGCACATTCCCCGCGATGGAACACGCAACTCCGCAGTGTGTACATGGCTCCTCCAACGCGCACCTGCCGACATGGCCTCACGTAGTGCGAGCGAAGGACCTCCCTCCCTGCACGCGCGTCCCACGTCCATCTTTTCAGTTGCACCCACAAAACTCCTGGCGCCCTCGTCATCCGCATCCTCTTCTCCGCGGAGGCATGGCCGCGCGCTCGCGGGCGCTCCCACCTATAATCTCCATCTATCTCCGACGCTCCATAGGCCTCATCAATCGCGTGCTGCGCAGTGGTGATCCGCGCGCCCTCGCAGGTCAGCACTGGCACCTCCGCGCAGGTCCGCGGCCGCAGTTCCTCCACGCCTATCTCCCCTTCACAGAGCGCGCCCCTGCAATGAATGGATTCTGTGTTGTCGTAGCAGAAGGGCAACGCCACCACCTTCGATCGGTCGGGGCCCAGCGGCTCCATCAGAAATTCGTGGGCATCTTCCTGTCTTTGGTGATAGAACACCTGTGCGACCGCCGTGGCAAGAACGGGCCGGCCCCGCAAGTCGCCTGTCAGCTCGCGCAAAGCGACCCCGAACAGCGCGTCGAAATCTGGCCCCTCGGGGCGACTCTGCCCACCGCCCCGCCCCCGCTTGTGAAAACGCCACCAGTCCCACTGTCTCGCTGGCGCCGACGGGGCTAATTGAACCGCGTCCCGCACGATGCGCGGCGCCAACACCGCATGTAATGCTGCGTTGATCCAGCAATAGTTCTTCGGATTCTGCAGCCGTTTCAGCGGAGGCGTCGCATTCGGTTCACCGTGACGCCCAAAGCCCGAGGCTTCCGCCACGGCCGGCGGAAAAAGCGGCCACGCGCGTGCCAATATCTCCCAGGAGCCGCAACCAATCAGTCCACACTCCAACGTGGCGCCTTGCAACGTCTTCTCCGTCAACGCCACGCACTGTTCAAACGTGTCACAGTGGACATCGTCTCTCCACTTGCGAAGACAATTCCACGCAGTGTGGGATCCCAACTTGGAACACAGGCAGATAATTGCGAGCACGGGATTCTGATCCACGCTTGAGTAACCACCAGCAGCACCACCACCGCGACCGACACCCGCGCCAAAATGAACACCGTCGAACAACTGGACAGCCACTCTTGCTGCATCGCGGTGCCCATAACCTCGGCCAGGCACGATAGCGCGGCCCATAAATGTTACCTCTTCAATGCACTCGCGCGTGGTGCAAAGACAACGCGCGCTCCAGCCTCTACGACCTTGCCCATCCGACTGCATACACTCCAATGCAACAAGAGAAATCGTGGAGCGCAGTCCCGCAAATCGTGGCCGCGATCCCCATTCAAGCTGGCCCACACACTGGTGACGTTTCTTGCAATATGCAAAAGAAGGGGCGCCTCTGACGGTCGGCACTGGTGACGCCCCCTTCGACCACAAAACCCGGCGCATGCTACGGCACCCCGACGCACCGCTACAACTGCGACCAGCAGCAACGACAGAACGACAAACACAACAGCAGCCAGACGCAGCACCCCCGCGGCAGCAGCCAGTACCTCTTCCGCGGAGGCGCCGAGGCTCTGTGATCGCAGCAATGTTCACGCAGGTTGATAGGAATGACGCCGATGCACTCTCATACGACAAGCCTGCACAGACGAATGCGCGGATGCTGCAGCAACCACCGGACCCGCCACCACGGCCAAGGACCGCAGCAGCACCACCACGACAGCCACGACAGCGCACAGTAACAACACGACGGCGACAGCAACAAGGAGCACCGTTACCACAACGACCGCAATCGTCTTCGATATTGATACCAATTCCACCAGACTGCGATGGTGACGCCCTATCGTATTTATACCCATAATGTACACACACGAGTCGGCCACCAATTCGACAGCGGCCAGCAACCGCACGCAAATCACAAACGCGACAACGACCAGCAACAGCACGACGGCGACTGCACCCAGAGATACAACGCCCACGACGACCAACGGCACCCACACCACGCGGAACAAGAAGACCCCGACCAGCAACACCCAAACGACGGCGGCAGCAGGCGATTCCACCGTAACTCAGACAAACGACCGGCGCACCACAACGAGATCTACGCGTGCGCCCGGCACCACCAAGTCGCCCTCCAATGCACCGCAAAAGCCGTTGGCAACCACACTCCCGTGGGAACGGGGAATACTTCTTAAAAATATACGATGATCCCGCCCTTCCAGCATTCTCAATGAAAAATCTGCCCACAGGACCCGGCGCACGCTCCGAGAGCCGACAGCACAGCACTTGGCAAAAATGTCCGAAGGTGTCGCCCTTCCACCACCCAGAAACGAAACGTCTGTCCACCGCCACGACCAAAGAGGACCGCCGCCAGCGCCGCGGCTTGCACGTACAGGGGCACGGACAGACGCACGGACGGACGCGCGCATACCCTGACGGGCATGCGGACACCCACGACGCCACGCGGACAAACTGAGACATGCGACAGCAGACACACGTACGATCGGAAGTACGACCACCCAGAACAACGGACCCCCGGCGAGCTTATTCCTGCACTTGCTCTCGCCTCCGACTGGTGGACACAACGCGCGACAATCTTGACCCAGCTGCAAAACCACGCCGCCGCAACCACCGCGAGCCACCCCGCAACCCCTCTTCGAGAGAGGAGCACGCGGAAACGATTTTTTCCCAAATTTGCGAGCGTTTCGCCCTTCCGCGATGTCCATTCAGGACAATCCCTTCTCTACAGGGAGGAGAACACGGAGACGCGGCGCGACGGCGAGGGGGGCCAGCCGCACGACCTCCACGACGTTGATGATTCTTCGCAATCGCGCGCTCGATTTGGGAAATTGGCGGCAGCTCCGCCCTTGCAGACTCATCGAGAAAGTCGGAACGCAAGACCCGGCTGCGAAACAGACAGGCCTTCGGACAGACGGCCGCAACGCCCCAGGAAGAACGAAACACTTCGAAGGCAGTACCACACAAAACCTCACGATGCAACACCGATCAATAATCTGATCGCGAAACCAAGAGTATGCTGCAGCTGCGCGCACACCAGACACAACCGTGGCCGGCAATTGCACCGAAACGAATATCGCGGCAAAGAGAAGCAGCAGGACGCCAGTGTCGGCGCCCAGCATCTCGACCGCATCGATAACGGCGGCTGGAACCTGCACAAAGTCGGAATGCACGACGCCGGTAACCGATAATGCAACCATGACGGTGGCGGAACAAAACATTACCGCGGACGCGGCGAACTGCGGCAGCACCAAAGCGACAATCGTGACGACGATCGCCAGCGGAGCGGCCCCGAGCAGCTTCTTCACGGAAGCGGCGTGCTGAGCGAGCACGACGACAATCACAGAGTCTGCGCGCGGCGTTTGCGTCCCGCCAGGAAGGACCTCGCCCGGAGGCGGTGAGGAGGTTTCCCTCCCCTGGGTCAAGCGAACCCCAGTAACGCCTCAGCATTTGTGTCCTGCTGGTACGGACCTCGGTGTTTACACCCCACCGGTGAGGGCCTCGGGTAGTTTTCAGTCCGCCCAGTGCAGACCTCGGGTTTTTAAAGTCCTCCCGGTATGGACTCACACCGCACGGCCATCGAGCTGCCGTTTCCATGGCGCGGCCGACCCAATGGGGCACCGCCCCGGCGGCCCGCGCCCCCTGGCGAGAAGCGTGGGGCACCTCCTTGAGCCGTCCAAGCCTCGCGAAACGAGCGTCGCCTGTCCGTCTCCCGCCTAACCCTGCAAACTCCTCCACACATCCTCCTCCTGATCCTTTTACTAGGCCCCCTTCTCATGAGATCAAGGACGCCTCGGAAGGCACTCCGGCACCTTCGTCCAGCCCGCTGGCATGCCTCTCTCATGAGCAATCCCGGGGGGGGCCTCGCCCTTGACATCTCTGCGCTCGCAGCGAGAGCGATCGAAAACGATGCCCACGCACCGCTCGAACAAAACTACGATTCCAGAATTCCAGTACCCCGGCAAAAAACATCTGCTGAAAATGATGAACCCGTTATTCGAGCCGCGCCCAGCCGCGGCGACGAGGAGAGCCCCCGAAGGCCAGAAAGGCTCGAGCCTCGCTGCGCAAAGATGCCACGATACCCTAGAGACCGCCCTCTTCCTGCTCCTGCCCCCTCCTTTGGGATTGTGCTCACCAAAGAAGCCCACGCCCCCGTCCACAGGCTAATCTATGGAAGAGGTGGCAGACA
This sequence comes from Prorocentrum cordatum, assembly GCA_963575745.1. NCBI lineage: Eukaryota > Dinophyceae > Prorocentrales > Prorocentraceae > Prorocentrum > Prorocentrum cordatum. The sequence goes on from CAUYUJ010007780.1 coordinate 1,162,374, forward strand.
CCCAAACAAATGTCTACATGCCCAATGTAAGCATATTTCGAACATACGTACATCACCCAGGCGCTCTGTGACCCGAAAACCTCCCGATACGAGCAAATTCGCTGAAGACAAGCGGGCACGCATCACTCATGCCCAGCACGCATCCCGTGACGGTCGCACGGCGTAGCACGCCATTGCAGAGAATATTGTTACACAGCGCCCGCAGATGAACGGTTGAACATACTATCGCATGTGACAGCACAAGCGTGTTCTGTGCTTGAAAACGGACCTTCCACGTTGGGGGCATCAAGGGAGTCTGCGTTGGATGGGCCCCCAGAACATCGGTCAACAGCGGACGGCGAGGCCAACCGCGCTCAAAAACAACCCCCCGACCCGTCCGGGGATCCATCCGACAAACTTTTCGGCTTCGATCGATTCTCCGAGGTCCCCGGGCCCGAAAACAGCCTTCGGGGTTTCGCAAAGAGCGAAATGATTCCCCAAAGAGGCCACGCACTCGAAAACCCTAAACTCTCCAAGTGCGACCCGACCTAGGAGTTGGAGCCCCCAGGAAAGCAGCATAAGCTAAGCTAAGCTGAGCTACGCTAATCTAAGATGAGATAAGCTAAGGTAAGCTAAGCTAAGCTGAGATAAACTAGGCTATTCTAAGATACGCTAAGATCAGCTAAGCTAAGCTAAGCTAAGCTAAGCTAAGATAAGCTAAGCTAAGATAAGCTAAGCTAAGCTAAGCTAAACTAAGCTAAGCTACGCTACGCTAAGCTAAGCTAAGCTAAGCTAAGCTAGGCTAGGCTAGGCTAAGCTAAGCTAAGCTAAGCTAAGCGAAGCTAAGCTAAGCTAAGCTAAGCTAAGCTCTGCTAAGCTAAGCCAAGCTACGCTAAGCTAAGCTACGCTAAGCTAAGCGAAACCAAGCTAAGCTAAGCTAAGATAAGATGATTTGAGCTAAGCTAAGCGAAGCTAAGCTACGCTAAAAAGAGATAAGCTAAACAACTCTAAGCTAAGCTTCGCTAGGATAAGCTAAGCTGTGCTACGCAAAGCTAAGCTTGTCTGTGCTCAGCTAGGCTAGGCTAGGCTAAGCTAAACTGAGCTACGCTAAGCTAAGCTAAGATGAGATACGCTCAGCTAAAAGAAGCTAAGGTAAACTAAGCTAAGCTAAGCTGAGCGAAACTAAGGCTAATCTAAGCTAAGCTAAGCTACGCTAAGCTAAGCTAAGCTAAGCTAAACTAAACTAAGATAAACTAAGCTGAGCGAAGTTAAGCTAAGCTAAGCTAAGCTAGGCTAAGCTAAGCTAAGCTAAGCCAAACTGAGCTAAGCCAAGCTAAGCTAAGCTAAGCTAAACTAAGCTAAGCTAAGCTAGGCTAGGGGAGGCTGAGCTAAGCTACGCTAAGCTAAGCTTACATAAGCCAAGTCATGCTAGGCTAAGCTAAGCTAAGCTAAGCTAAGCAACACTACGCTAAGCTACTCTTGGCTGAGCTAAGATGAGACAAGCGAAGTTATGCTAAGCTAAGCTAAACCAAGAACAGGGCCCCTAGAGACCCCACGAATACCCCAAAATACCTTCCAGATTCGGCGCCGGGGTGAGAGACCCATCTGGATGAAGACGCAAGCAAGGAGGATGAGGTAAACGGAGTTGAGGACGAGACGACATCATAAACCGCGCCGAAGCCACAAGACGCCTTGAAACACCCATCCACAGACGCGGGCGCCCCGCATCAATATAGAAACCTTCAGTTCGAGCTTAAACGCTCGGGCGCGATATCAGCACTGCGGCCATGCATATGCACACTGGCGCCTTTTACAGCACGCTACCTGGAACGACCCGCTCCATGTGTACCTCCTCAAGTGATCCATTGATCTGAGTCGCTCCCAATTCCCCCCTCACCCCCTGCGAACGCCACGATTCCACGCTCCACTATGGCGGACTCCGTCGCCCAGCATGAGGGCGGAGCCGCATGGCGCCCGGGCGCCCCCTCGAGCTTAAACGCTCGGGACGCATGGCGCAGCGGACCCAATCGACGGCCCCAGATCAGCCCCCGTGCCTATGTACAAAAGCGCATCCCCAATCCCCACCCCCATCCACAATTTCTTCCTTCCACCGTGGCCAACCCGCTAGAATCCACTCCACGCGGGCCCATTCCACTTTGCCCCCGCGAGCGGAAGCCCGAAGAATCGCAAATTCAATGGAGCAGGTGACGGAGCGCCGCGGGCGCCGCATTGGCGGCGCCGCCACGAAAGCACGATAGAAATTCCAAGGCCATCTGGCGCAATTCAAATGCAAACAGAAGTCCCGCACAGAGGCCAGCAAAGCACTACTCTCGCAGACGTGGGTGGCGCTCCAAAAAAAAAACCTCAGAGCGCTCTCGCGCACGCTGCGGCAGCCGCCGCCCGCCGCGGAGCTCTGGGCTACATGGCCAAGTCCGCGTAGTCGCCCGCGCAGTGGACGACCATCGACGTCGCCCCCCAGCAATAGATGGTCACTTCCCCTCTGCGCGGGGATTTCTGCCCGGAAATGAACATGCACGTCTCGTCGATCACGTAGGTGGCATTGGCGTGCGAGGACCACATCGTCATCTTGAGGCGGCGGCCGTCGGCCGAGATCATCAAATCGCGGCGGCTCTTGTTCTTTTTCCACACCCTGCCGATCTCGACGACCTTCCCGATCACGCTGACCAGCGGCTCCGTCATTGAAGGGGTGACCTCGTCGAAAGACATGAACGTCCACTCTGGGAGTGGATACTTCTCGGCGTCCTCAATGAAAATCACCTTGGCCTCCCGGAACTCGTTGACCGTGAGTTCGTGCGGGCCGATGTCGGCGTTCCAGGCCTTCTCCACCTCGGCGTTTTCGATGCGAATGCAGGGGGTGGCGTTCCCCTGATCCAACCATTTCTGCTGCGTCGCCAGGGTGAGCTCGAATATCTTGACACAGATGACGTTCACCTTGTCAGAGCCGAGCTCGTCCACGGCGTCCTTGATCAGGCACGTGCTAATGGGCGTATTCTTTCCTGCGCCTTGCACTGGCTCATCTAGACCGCACTCGAGCTGGAGCCGACCTTCTACGGTCACTCCTGATAGGGACTTGTACCCCTGGTACTGGATCTCAAAGATATTCTTGAAAAGAGAAGCGGGCGCAGGCAAGCCCACGCCGCCTCCCGCGCTGCTGCTGCCCCCCGGAGAGCTGCGATTCTGGCCGCCTACGTTGATCTTCGCACGCTTCTGGGGCGAGCTCTTCGGAGTCGCCGGGGGCGCGGCGCGCATCGCCGCCGAGTCTGCGAACTGGCCCGCGCTGGCTTTCATGAACTCCACCATGGTCTGCTGGATCGTCTTCTGGATCTCCTGCCACTCATCGCTCTCATTCTGGAGTGTACCAAGATCCACATCCTCTCCGATCATCGCCTGCACCTGCCCCCTCAAACCTTCGGGCACCCCTTGCAGGAGCTGGATGGTCTGATCCACTCTGAGGCCGGCACGTTCTGCATCTTGCCCGGCCCGGGCCGCGAGCACGCGGACGGACTCTACCTCTTTCTGCGAGATCTCCATGGAGAGAATGCGAGCCGAACGATACTGCCGGGTCGGATATGCAATCCTGGGAGGCTCGAGCCTTGAAACGGCCATGGTAAAAGGAAGAATGCCACCTCCGGCAGACAGCCCGACCCGACGGGGCGCAACGGCAATGCAACAACTCACCCTGACGACGACCCCTCCGACACCGCACTTCTCCTGCATGCGACGATGGCCTGGGCACCCCCTTCGAGCTTAAACGCTCAGGACGCGTGGCCCAGCGATGCGCGCAGGAGCTGGGCCCGCACGCGCGCGGACACCGCGCTGCGGGCCGAATCGACGGCCCCGACTCGGCTTCCGTGCCTACGTGCACACGCGCCTCCCCAAGCTCGGCCCCCATCAGCACTCCAACCGGCCTGATTCCCCCTTCCCCTAGAAGCGGCGGCCCGAACAAGCGCAAAATCATCGGGGCAGGCAAAAACAAGCGCAGCTGGCGGCGCCTACTCAATCATGCATTAGAATCTCCGAGGCGCCCCCACGCAATTCAAACGCGAACAAACTTCCGGCGCAGGGGCGAGCAAAACGCAACGACTGCGGGCATGGAAGGTGGTCCAAAAAATAAGCCCCAGACTGGCGCCGCAGGCCAACCTCGGGCGTTCACACTGGCCGCTCCCCGCAGGCCGCGCGCGCTGACCGCGCCTTGATACAATCACTCTCCCTCCGAGTCGTCGGAGTCAGCCTTTGCTTTCATGCCGCTGGACGCCAAAGCAAAGCTGCGGCTGGCCGTTATTACAACCTTCTTAGCAAACTTGCGGGAGCTTCTCGCGCTCCCTCCGCCTGCCTCCGCGTAGAGCGACTGAGCACCCGAGAGCAAGCTCATCATGTCGTTCGCTTTGGGAAGGTTGCTCGTCTGCTCTTCCGTCTTCCTCTTGCGATCAGCGACAGCGTCCAAGTGGCTCTGCTGGCGCTCCTGGGAGTGGATTTTCGCCGCGACGGTCTGCCCGAGCACGTGGGCAATCTCGTCCACGGATTCCTCTGACTGCACCTCGACATACACCTTGCCAGTGTTCGCACTCGGCCGGCAAGCCCCCACCGAGCTTTTCAGAGCCTGGTCCGCCTCGTCCATCAGCTCCATGATCCACTGGTACGCTATGCTGTGGCGCCGAGGGTTCTCGAATGTTTTCCCTGCCGGGGGCGTGACCTCGATTGTGGATGCACTCGACATGGAGCGGTTCTTCGAACGGGGAAGGGTCGCGCACGCACGCCACCAGCTCCGCGTCGCTGCATTTCTGGGCCACCCACAGCGCGATGGCCTGCACGGTTTGGTTCCGCTCCAGAGGGTGCCCGCGCAAGAGAACATCACTGACGAACGCCGGGTTCCCGATGTAGTCCGCCGCCGTGCCTGCGCGGGGTGGGCGTGTTAGAATGCTTGTTTGGTGGTTTTGTTGTTTTGTAATGTTTTCTAGGGACCCCCCACCCCCCTCGCCGCGCGCACCCCTAGAAAACCGCCCCCCTGATGTTGCCTCTCCGGCGCTCTTTTCGGCATCCAAACGGCCAAGATGGCCTCCTGGACAGCTTCCAAGACAGCCAAGCTGAAACCAAGATGGCCCAACATGGCCCAAGACGGCTCAAGAGGCCCCGAAGACGGCCTCAAAACGGTCCAAGAGGCCCCCAAAACGGACCAAGACGGCCCAAGAAAGCTCCAATAAGCCCTCGAGGAGAGCCCGAGGAGGCAAAAACCATGGATTTTCCGAATTTGTTTGTAGGTTTTTCAAGGTTTCGCCTCTTTGGGTTTCCGACCGCCCAAGACGGCCCAAGAGGCCTGCAATATAGCTCCAAGACAGCCCAAAAGGCCCTCAAAAGACCCGAAGTCGGCCCAACAGGACCCCAATATCGCCCAAGAGGCCCCCAAGAGGGCCCCAAGACGGTCCTGAAGCGCTCCAAGAAGGCACCAAGACGGCCCAGAGAGACCCCCGAGATGGCCTCCGCAGACGTCGGACGGGCCAAGAACCACCTAAAATTGCACAGGTGGCCCCAAGAGGCGCCCAAGAGGCCCCAGGAGGTCCAAAAACGGCGTCCAGGAGGCCCCGAAGAGGCAACAAAAACATTGAATTTCAATCGACGTTTGAAAAATTTTGAAGTTGTCGTTCTTTTTTGTTGGAAATGTTTCAACCGTCTTCCTGCTGTTCTGTGGCACAGGCACAGAGGCGGGGGTTGCCGCAGGCAGGAAGATAACCTATCGTAACCAACCATAACCATGCGCTTACCAAACGGAGCCACGACAAGTCAGCGTCGCTTCCGTCATGGCAGGTCGCCCGCAGAGTCCTAAAGATTTCCGCGAATGATGGCGCGCGAGATCTCTCTCGAGCGTCCATAGCTGGCTGGCACTTGTTCATGTGCGCTGCCTCGACGGGCGCCATCTGCTTTGCCCCCGATCGCCACCGCGACAACACGTCGGCACTCACAGCGTGCATCCCGGTTTCTCGCACGAGGCACTCCCCCAGAAAGTACACGCAGGCAAAAAAAAACAAATGCAACCGATTCTGGACAACCCCAATGCGCGAAGCTAGATCGAAAGCCCATTTCTTGACGTCGCCCCCCAATCGAGTGGAGAAGAAAAGGAATTTGGCTTGCATGAAGTTCAAGCGCGCTGGTCGGGGCGGGCGCTTCTTGGAATGGCGCATATGGATAAGCTCCGCCTCCGCGACGCACCCGGGGAGATCTCCGTCGGCGGGGCCAGTGTACACGACGAGAGCGCCGCTGTCCGCATCGAGCACGCAAGGGTCATCCAACTCCTCCGGCAAAGCGCCCAGGCCAGCGGCGTCTTCCTCGGTCGGCACGCCTTCAATCGAGCTTTCCTTCTCAACACACACGCCGCAGTTCAGTTGCGAAAGTTCGCCAGCCCAAGGGGCCAGGGCGTGCTAAGATCTCCGGTAACTGCTTAACAATATTTCTAGGTCGCGCGCGCGGGGCGGCCCCTGGGGGTCCCCGGGCCAAAAGAGCCCGGGCAAGTCCCGGCAAGGTCCCGAGAGATCCCCGGGAGAGTCCCGGCAGGGTGGGTTCAAGGATGCCGGAACTCTTTTCCTGAGCCCAAGAAGGCTACAGATCGGTCCAAGAGGGCCCCAAGAGGCCCCCAAGACAGTCCAAGAGGGTTCCGAATCACCGAAAACCTGGTCCAAGGCGTCCAAGATGGCCTCCAGACGCGCCAAGAAGCCTCCAAGAGACCTCCCAAGAGCGCCCCCAGGAGCAAAAATTGTTGATTTCCCGTTGGTTTTTGGAGGATTTGTGCGTTCTCGCCCTCTCGGCTTGCTGGCGCTCCAAGACGGCCCAAGAGACCCCCAAAATCCCCCCAACACGGCCCAAAAGGCTTCCGAGAGGGCACCACGACGGCCCCAGAGAGCCCCAAAACAGCCCCAAACGCCTCCAAGATTGCCCAAGAAGCCCCCAAGACGGCTCCAAGAGCGGGCCCAGACGGGGGACCCGAATGAACATTTCGAGCTGTCGGCCCCGAGATGTCCCCAGGAAGCCCCAACAGACCCCCAAAAGGCTCCGAGAGGCCCCCAAGGGGCCCCCAAGATGCCCCGAAGAGGCCGCCAAGAAACCCCAGGAGATCTCAAACATACCACCAAGAGGCCCCCGAAAGGCCCCCCAAGATACGCCAAGAAGCCCCCCAAAGAGGCGTCTTGTCCACGATCAGGTTTGACCCCAAAATGACACGAGAAGCAATCGAGAGGCCTTCTCCTCAATATCCTTCTCCCCTCTTCCTCCTCCTCTTCCTCCTCCTCCTCCTCCTCCTCCTCCTCATCCTGCTCCTCCTCCTCCTCCTCCTCTTCCTCCTCCTCCTCCTCCTCCTCCCCCTTCTCGCTCGCCATGAGCACGCCAACATACAGCGCCAGCGATGCAATGTGGGCCGGCGGCATGAGCAAAGCGATTAAATAACTCGTTTAAAATTGCATCCGCCGTCGTGCTTGTAGCAGTTACTGCAACGTGGTATCTGTCCAGCAGGTCAAGGAAAGAAACCGGAGCACTTGCTACTGCATGTTTCTTGCATGCATTCGGGTTGTCGAGCGGGGCACCGCGTTTCTTCAATGAGACGAAGCCGGGAGCGGGGCAAAGTTTGACCGGGATAAAAATCATGCTCGGTTTTTCAAATCACTGGGGGCGCCGCCGAACGGGCCTGCCACGCCTTGGGCGCCATCGGCTTCGCGAGGGAAGGAATGCGCCCCGGCGCGGATGAGGCCACGGCGCGTATTTGGCCACGCGCGCGCCCGAGGGAATTCAGCGCCGAGCGCCTTTCACTCCAGAAGACCCGACGTCAACAAAACAAACTTGAGGCCCCAAGGGGGTCCCAAAGAGGCGGACCGCCAAAACAATCACGCAACCAACGCAACGAAAAACACGTGTAAATGTCAGAAAGCGCAGTACTCAGTGACCTCTTCGGCCACGCAACACCGCGAGAATGCCCAAGAAGGCATTGGAAAAAGAGCCCGCGCGCGGCCTGGCGACTTCCCCGCGCCGCCCCAAGGTTCCCGAAGCGCGCCGAAATAACCGTAGAGAAAAACCCGGAAAGTCTTTGGAAGGCCCCCGCACCATGCAATATCCGCCACCGAGTAATCTCGCGGACACCTAGCGCGCGCGCGCGGGCGTCCACCATGGATGCCCAACTCCGGTTTCGGAGACAATCGCGCGCAACCGCCCGGGGGCTTCGGCAACCTCGCGATTGGCCCAGGGGCCCGCGGGCCCCAGGGAATCGAGGACCGAGTTCGCGACTCCGGAAGCATCGGGCGGGGCGCCAGCCAGTCGCTCGTCTCTGGTTGACAGTGGGACGCCTGGAGATCCGGTCAAACCTGAGGAAGCGCTTTTCAGAGATCCACAGAACCAGAAAACGGGGCGCGCCAAATTCTCGCGTCCGAAGTTCTCTGAGAATCTCTGAAAATCTCTGAACTGGACACCCCGCGTGAAACATTCCCATAGACCCAAAACCTCGGAGCTGGCCGAAACTCTCTGAGAGTTTTTCGGCCCGCGAAATTTGGCGCGCCCGGATTTCCCGTTCCGAGATTCTCTGAAATCGGCCTGCGGCGGCGCCCAGCAGGTCCTCACGCGCCGAGGGTGGGGGCCGTGGACATCGCAGGCCGCGATGATCCCGACCACGAGGTCCTTCCTCCTGCCCCTCGACGAGTCCACGCTCATGGACACGCTCTCTGCGCTGAGCGTGGACCGCGCCATCCGCCGGTACTTCTGCGCGACGACAGCCAACTGGCCGCCGACGGACAAGGCGATCCTTTTCCGAGCTGCGCGTGCCACCGAAAACGTACAATAGCCCCGGGCTCGGGGAGAAACACTTTCGAAGCATTTTCAGGCCGCCAGCGTCGTGGCCGCCGACCCGCCGCGCGCCGACCGCGAGACTAGCTGGGCCCGCTACGTCCACGGCGGCGGGCGGGCGCCCAAGAGAGCTGTCGCGACGGTGCGCGCGGCGGGGCGCCCGCCCCACTGCAACCGCGCACGCGGCCTCCATGGCGCCACAGGCGTAATATGTGTGAAGCACTCTCGGACCCCCCAGCAACGCATCGGCCAGCGCCCAAGCCCCTGAAACGCAAACCTACTGCGCCCCCCGTGCAAGCCGCGGACCCGCTCCCAATGCTCGTGCACACCAGCTTTTCTGCCCGCCCTCAACAGTTTAATTGAGCGCCCATGCGTTACTTGGGCTCCTCAAGCCCTCGAAAAGTCCTTGGGGGACTTCTGCGAGTGCGCGCGCTGCGCTCCACAATTCGGCGTTCTATTTTTCTTTGGAACTCTCCCAGAATCTCTGGTTCCGATTTGTCCCGATCTTCCGCTCAACTGATTCAATTCCAACAGCTGCCATGGACCAGACATCGTCGTCGCTGCGTGCGTGAATTCTAACCCTTTCGCATGGTCCACAGACTTGCTGGACAGTTCTTTGCGATGCACTTTCCGGACCCCCTCCGGCAAAACATTGTCTTCGACGATGGCCTGGTTCGCATATGGCGGCGGTAGAGTGACAAACCAATCGCGGGCCCCGCTGTGCTCTGCGCTCTGTATCATGCCCGCGTGGCCGACAACCAAGAAGCCTCCGCGCCGACTCCGTGGCATTTAGCTTCGCCCCCGTTCGCTGGAGGGGGGGGCACGATTTGTTCACACCCTTATCGCGTGGGCCTCCTGAGGCCCTTTTGGAGCCTCCATTTGCGTGCACGTTTGGTGCCCTCTCGGGGCCTCCGTTTGGGTGCACTATTGGGGTCATCCTTATCGCGGGGCCTCGTGAGGCCCTCTTGGGACCCCCATTCGGGTGCACGTTTGGTGCCCTCTTGGGGCCTCCATTCGGGTGCACTCTTATGATCATCCTTATCGCGTGGGCCTCCTGAGGCCCTTTAGGGGCCCCCCATTTGGGTGCACGTTTGGTGCCCTCTTGGGTCCTCCATATTGGGTGCGCTTTTGGGGTCATCATTATCGCGTGAGCCTCCTGAGGCCCTCTCGGAGCCCCCATTTGGGCGCGCGCTTGGTGCCCTCTTGGGGCCTCCATTTGGGCGCGCTCTTGGGGTCATCCTTATCGCGCGGGCCTCCTGAGGCCCTCTTGGGCCCCCCATTTGAGTGCACGTTTGGGTGCGCCCCTTTCATGCGAACGACTGACGTAGGCTTCGACAGAACAACCCGCCTGTTCATACGACCGACCTACCCTTTTCATACGAGCGACTCACCCCTTTTCGTACGAACGACCTGGGAATTCATGCGGACAGCCCAGTTTAGCCATCAGCGGGAAATCGACTGAACAAACAAAGATCTATGGAACGGCCGCTCTTCTCTGTTCTTCGTCTTCTCCGGGTGCCCCCCATTATTTTGCAGAGGGCTGGCAGAAGCCACAAAGCATCAAAAATCCGCGGAGAGCGCGCGCTGGGAGAAACTCCGCGGGCGCACCTTGCGCGGACTCAAAGACCACCCGAGGCTTCGAGAATACTACATAAAACGAACCTTCAACAGAACCTGAACACGGGAGGTCGCGCCCATTTGCAGGAGCACGGGAAAAGCTCCGCAAGGTTCCTGCAAACAGGGGGGCCCCCACGCCCAGGTCAGTGGAGGTGCGGGCCCACTCTTTGCAAAATACCGCCTCCTCCCCCGTCAAGAAGGGAGGGGGGGCGCCCGGCGACAGCGATGACGACAACGGCTCCCGCCAGCTGCCGCCGCGCCCGGCGGCGCGCGGACGCGGGCGGGCGGCTCGGGCCGCGCGGGCGGGGAGGAGGAGGGAAACGAGGGAGGAGGACACAGACCTTCTCGCGTCGTGAAAAAAACACGGCGGGCGGTTTTTGGCTATTGTCGGCCTCTGGAGGCCCTCGCCGGGCCTCGGGAGCGTCACAAAACGAGTCGGAGTGAAAAAATGGCCCCGGGGAAGATCTCCGGACCTCTGGGCGCCGACGTTGCGAAAAAAACAAGACGATGTGGGAGGGGGACAAAGATGAGGGAGGAGGACGACGAGGAGGATGGGAGAGGAAGGAGAGGACCTTCCCAGAGAGGACCTTCCCAGGGGGTAGCTTTTCCCCCTGAGTCCGTTTTTGATGTCCCCGGAGTTCGAACACGGCCCCCCGAAGGCCGAGAAGGGGGGTGCAAGAAACCCCTCCTTCGCCTCATCCCCCTCTCTCCTCTCCTCCCCGAATTACACTCAAACCGAGCCCTGAGAGAAAATCTCGGAACCTTGAGGAGCCCGCGGATCCGAAAACGAACGACGACGGATACCTCAAGTCGCGGAGAGGACGACGATCGGAGGAATAAAAACTTCGGAGAGGTCAAGCCTTCGAAAAAGCGCAAGATGGAAGAACAAACGGTGGAATGTAAGCCACCGTACACACGGCCCGATGGTACGAACGACATCGGAATCCCCAATCCCACCCATTCCCTAACCCGCCGAGCCCTGGGGGGCTCGAGTCATGTGAGATCCTTCCACCCCTACACGCGAGCAGCAGCACCACACAGCACGAAGCCCCGACTGGATCAAGGGCCCGTTTGCTCGCGCACCATCTTCACCCCAAAACAACCAGAGATAACTCAAGATAGCCCCATACAGAATACAAGCAACAACGCAAACCATCACAAAAAATTGAAAACCCCGCGCTCGAGCACCAGGTGCGTTCCAAGATTGACCAGGATTGTCCCAAAACCCGTACCAGCGCAAACACACTACATCAAAGAAACTCGAAACCGCAGAGTTTCTTATGAAATGGCGACGTCTGCTGAATGCGGCGCCGTACGCTTGAGCACCATATGAACCCCAAAATACCACCAGAAAAACCCAAGATTGCCAGAGTAACCCATCCCAGCACTAGCACACTCCAAATGCGGAAACTAAAATAAAAAGGGGTCGGCGGATGTGGCGTAAGCCTAAAGAATCTTCGGAACTCATTTCATGGTGAGGTCTACCTGGGCATCGCTTCGCCAGGTAGCGTGCATACATGACAGTAGAAAAAGCTTTACATAGCAGACAAACACACACACACACACTATGCCTCCGTCAGAGCAGGCGAGGCCCACACAACGGTGCCCCAGATTCCCGAGGATGTCTATCTGGAGCATGTGCTTCTTAGGACAACTCGAATTATTTCGGGGCCACGTGCCCCGACACGCCGAAAGACAAATGTTACACTGCCAGTAGCCGCCTACTTGCTTCCACCGAGGCGGGAGAGGCGGGGGAGGCGGAGGAGGAGGAGGAGGAGGAGGAGGCGGAGGCGGAGGAGGAAGAGGCGGAGGAGGAGGGAGGATGAGGGAGGAGTAGGAGGGGGGAGGAGGGAGGAGGAGGGGAAGGGAGGACGAGGAGGCGGAGGAGGAGGGAGGGGCAGGATAGGGGGGAGGAGGGAGGAGGGAGGCGTAGGAGGAGGGAGGAGGGAGGAGGGGGAGGGACGGGGAGGGGGAGAGCGCCACCAACTCTGCGGGGGCGCGTGTCCCCGCGCCTGTGGGCGCGCCACGCCAGGAGGGCCCCGCGCCCCACGAGCTCCAGCCGCCGGCGCAGCAGGCCGAACGCCGCCTCGTGCGACAGGGAGGCCGCGAGGGCGACGCCTCCGCGTGCGAGGCGGGCAGAGCGATGACGATGGCGATGACGATGGCGATGATGATGACGATGATGATGATGATGTTTATGATGATGATGATGATGATGATGGTGATGATGATGATGGTGATGATGATGATGATGATGCTGGTGATGATGATTGTGAGTGTGGTGATGATAATGATGATGGTGGTGATGATGATGCTGAAGTTGATGCTAATAATGATGATGATTGTGATGGTGATGATGATGGATGATAGATGATGGATAATTGATGACTGTGCTGATGACGTTGGATGACGGATGACGACGATGATGATGATGATGATGATGATGATGATGATGATGATGCCAATGGTGATTATAATTTTGGTGGTGATGGATTATGGATGATGATTGGTGATGCTTGGTGGATGATGGATGGTGGATGATGGACGATGGACAATGGATAATGACGATATTGGTGATGATGCTGATGATGATGGTGATGGAATGATGATGACGATGATGACGATGATGACGACGACGATGATGATGTTGATGGTGATGATGATGATGATGCTGATGTTGATGCTGATAATGATGATGATGATAGAGAATGGATGATTGTGCTGATGACGATGGATGACGGATGATGACGATGATGATGCTGATGGTGATGATGATGTTGAATATGATGGATTATGGATGATGCTTGGTGGTGGTTGGTGGATGATGGATGGTGAATGATGGATGCTGGATAATGGATGATGACGATGATGGCGCTGATGATGATGGTGGTGATGAATGATGATGATGATGATGATGATGATGATGATGATGATGATGATGATGATGATGATGATGATGATGATGATGATGATGATGGTGGTGGTGGTGATGATGATGATGGTGGTGGTGGTGGTGATGATGGTTATGATGATGGTGATGATGATGGTTGACCATGACAGCGTGAGAGCAAGAGCCGTCGGGCAGGGCCTGGCCTGGGGCAGAGCGCGGAGCGGCTCAGAGCGACCGAGCGTCAGCTACAGGCCCCCCGAACCCTCTCGCGGGCTGGGCAGCGAGTTTCGCGCGGGTAGCTGGAGGATTGACGGGGGTGAGAGGGGGCGACACCGGGGGGGTGGGCAGGGAGGAAGCGGATCGAGGATCGGCGCTGTTCCACTTTTGTGGCCCTTCTGGGGCCTCTGGATGCCCAGAAGGGGGGGTGAGAGGGGTGAGAGGGGGTTGGGAGGGGGGAGGGGGCAGGTCGTCTTCGCCGCGGCCGCCTTCGCCGCGGCCGCCTGCGCCCGTGGCCTGCCTTCGCCCGCGGTTTGCCTTCGCCCCGTCGCCTTCGCCAGCTCGTCTTCTTGAGGGGCCACGGGGCCAAACTGCGCGCGCCCGCCCACCGCCGGGGAGCACCGGCCGCAGAATCCGCTCTGCGCTGGGGCCCCCGGCCGTGAGCGGGGAGTCACGCCTGCCATCGCTCGGACGTCCATTTCCCGTGCATTTTTCGGTTTCGTGCGTGCTTTTTTGGGGCTCGATGGTCCAGGATGATCCTCGATGGTTCTCGCCGAGGAAAGAATGCACACGTCCGAGCGATGCCAGGCACGTGAGCGACACAAAGGAACCGGTCTCGGCGGCGAGGGGGAAGGCAGAGGGGGCGGGCCTTGTCAGAAGGCTCTCAGAAGGCCTGTGGCCTTCTGAGAAGCTGTGTGTAGCCTCACTCGAAGACGCAGGCGTCTTCTGAGAAGGCCGGGGAGCTTCCGAGAAGCCCCCCAGCCTGCCGAAGCACCCCCCCCTCACTTGCCCCTGGGCTCGCCGCCGAGGGTCTTCCGCTTAAGTCGGGCCTGTCCCCCTACGGGGGGATTTTCGACGATTTTTCTATACACCAAAAATAATCAAAAAGTTATACAAAAATCGTCAGGGGACTATTTTTTGGGGTATTGTTTGACCTCTTTGGGGTATTGTTTGGGTACTTTTTAATTTTCGACCCCCTGTAGGGGGACACGCCCGTCATAATCTTACGCGCGATGGCACAGCGACCTTCTTGGGCCGCCATCGCGGCACGCCACACTGGAAACGAGCACGCTCACGCGCGACCTTTCGCGGGCAACGCGCGAATGTCCGCGCAGGCGAACCCGCTTTTCTGTTCCGCGTCGCTCACGTGGAGCTGCGGCGCGGACGCCAAGGGGGGCGGCTTTGGACCAGATCGCGCTTGAGCAGGCAGCTCTGCGCTAGCCAATCCACCTGTCGACTCCAGCTTGGGCCCGTGTGAAAATCTGAGTTCGTATCGTCCCGCACAGAGCTAGAAGTTGGTCAGAAGTGCAGCTTCTTCCTGCACTCTGATTTGCCTAGCACATGGAATCCGCCGCCCTGCCTCTGGGCACGGAGTGGGCGTGTCTTCAGGTCATTTGCCCAATTCCCTGAGCCTCAGTCCTCACTCCTGAGGGCGCTCGCAGACAACCCTAGAGGCCCCCAAGACCGCCTCAACACGGCCCAAGAGACCTCCAAGAGGGACCACAGGAAGGACCCCAGAGGGCAACAAGACAGGGAAAGAGGCGCACAAAGCTGCCCAAGAGGGCCCCCAAAACGGCCGCAAAAGGGGCCCAAAAGAGGGAACACAAACCGAACATCCGAGCCTTCCGCCGCAGGAAGCCCCCAGAAGGCTCTCAGAGGCACCCAGGAGGCCCCAAGAGGCCCCCAAGAAGACCCCACGATGCCCCAAGAGGCCCCCAAAAGGCTTCAAAAGGGCCCCAAGAGGCCCCCTAACGGCCCCCAAGAGGCGTCCAGACTGCCTCTACTCCCGAGAAGCCTCTCACGAGATCCCAACGAACATCCAATAAGCCTCATACTCACAACCCCGGGCACGGTGGCGGCATGGGCCGAAGGTCATTAAATCCGCCGCCCCCTGTGGTCTTGCCACAAGGGTGCACGGCGTGCTGGATGTTTCAGGTTTTGGTTTTGGTTCTTTTTCTAAAAGAACTCCCCAGTGGGCTTCGGCCCGTCCCGCCGGCCACCCGCAAGTTTCCGAAAATCCATCTGTCAATGCCTTTGTTGCCCCAACTTGGCCCAAGATGGCCTCCAAGACGGCCAAGATGGCCCAAGATGGCCTCCAAGATGCTTCCAAGACGGCCAAGATGGCCTCCAAGACGGGTAAGATGGCTCCAAGATGCACCCAAGACGGCCCAAGATGGCCTCAAGATGGTCTAAGACGGCCCAAAAGGCCCGCAAAAGGCCTCCAAGACGGCCCAAGAGCCCTCCAAGACGCCCTCCAGGAAGGCCCGAATAGGTTAAAATCATTGATTTTCCTTAGGTTTTTCAAGGATTTTGGCATGTTCTTCTTTTCAGCTCTCCGACGGCCCAAGACGGCCCAAGAGGTCCCCAACATCGCCCCAACAGCACCCAAGAGGCCTCCAAGATGGCCCCATGACGGCCCAAGAGGCCCCCAAGAAGGCCCCAAGAGGGCCTCAAGACGGCCCAAGAGGCCTCCAAGACGCCCAAGATGGCCTCCAAGACGGCCAAGATGGCCCAAGATGGCCTCCAAGATGCCTCCAAGACGGCCAAGATGGCCTCCAAGACGGGTAAGATGGCTCCAAGATGCACCCAAGACGGTCCAAGATGGCCTCAAGATGGTCTAAGACGGCCCAAAAGGCCCGCAAAAGGCCTCCAAGACGGCCCAAGAGCCCTCCAAGACGCCCTCCAGGAAGGCCCGAATAGGTTAAAATCATTGATTTTCCTTAGGTTTTTGAAGGATTTTGGCATGTTCTTCTTTTCAGCTCTCCGACGGCCCCAGACGGCCCATGAGGTCCCCAACATCGCCCCAACAGCACCCAAGAGGCCTCCAAGATGGCCCCATGACGGCCCAAGAGGCCCCCAAGAAGGCCCCAAGAGGGCCTTCCAAGACGCCCAAGATGGCCTCCAAGACGCCCAAGATGGCCTCCAAGACGGCCCCGAAGCGCCCCAAGAGGGTCCCCCGTTGGCCCAGAAAGGCCCCCAAACGGCTCCCGACGGCGTCAGACGTGCCAGGAACCCACCAAGATGGCCGAAGTTGGCTCGAAGCTGGCCCGAGACGGCCCAAAAAGCCCCAAAGATCGCCCAAAGCTTGCCCAAGAGGCCTCCAAGACGGCCAAGATGACCTTCAAGATGCCCACGTGTTCCCCGAAGGCTTTCCAAACCGATTCGGGGAACACATGGTCCGATGGCTTGGCAGGTCTGGCCTCAACGATCGGCCACCTAGGCGCTTCCAAAAAGGCAGGGGGCGGCGGTGATTCGCCGTAGGCGTCTTCGATCCGCCGCCCCCTGCTTGCAGGGGTGCACGGCGTGCTGGATGATTCAGGTTTTGGTTTTGGTTCTTTTTCTAAAAGAACTCCCCAGTGGGCTTCGGCCCGTCCCGCCGGCCACCCGCAAATTTCCCAAAATCCATCTGTCAATGCCCAAAAACGGCCGTTTCGCTCGGGACATCCTCAAAAAATCGCGAAGATGGCCCAAGATGGCCTCCAAGTCCGCCCGAGATGGTCCAAGACGGCCTCCAAAACGGCCCAAGAGAGTCCAAGACGGCCCAAGACGGCCCAAGAGGCCCCCCAGAGGCCTCCCAGACGGCCCAAGAGGCCTCCAAGAGGTCCTCCAGGAGAGTCCGAAGAGGCCAAAATCATTGATTTTTCCTTGGTTTTTGAAGGATTTGGCATTTGCGCCTTTTCGGCTCTCCGACGGCTCAAGACGGCCCAAGAAGCCCCCAAGATCGCCCAAGAGGCCCCCAAGAGAGCCCCATGATGGCCCAAGTGGCCTCCAAGATGGCCCCTAGAGGGCCCCAAGAGGGCCCAAGAGGCCTCCAACACGCCCAAGATGGCCTCCAAGACGCCCAAGATGGCCTCCAAGACGGCCCTGGAGCATTCCAAGCGGGCCCCAAGTCGGCCCATAGAGGCCCCCCAAACGGCTTCCGACGGCTTCAGACGTGCCAGGAACCCACCAAGATGGCCGAAGTTGGCTCGAAGCTGGCCCGAGACGGCCCAAAAAGCCCCAAAGATCGCCCAAAGCTTGCCCAAGAGGCCTCCAAGACGGCCAAGATGACCTTCAAGATGCCCACGTGTTCCCCGAAGGCTTTCCAAACCGATTCGGGGAACACGTGGTCCGATAGCTTGGCAGGTCTGGCCTCAACGTTCGGCCACATAGGCGCTTCCAAAAAGGCAGGGGGCGGCGGTGATTCGCCGTAGGCGTCTTCGATTCGCCGCCCCCTTGTCGATTCATCGCAGGGGTGCCTGGCATGCTGGACCCTTTCGGTTTTGATTTTGGTTCCTTGTCCAAAAGAACAGCCCCGGGGGCTTCGGCCCGTCCCGCCAGCCACCCGGAAAGATTGCCCAGGACTTCAATCCCCCGATGCTTCGCTCAAGATGGCCCACGAGGGCCTCCAAGATGCCTCCAAGACGGCCAAGATGGCCTCCAAGACGGCTAAGATGGCCCCAACATGCCTCCAAGACGGCCCAAGATGCACCCAAGACAGCCTAAGATGGCCTCAAGATGGCCCAAGACGGCCCAAGAGCCCCCGAAGAGGTCTCCAAGACAGCCCAAGAGGCCTCCAAGAGGTCTTCCAGGAAGGTCCGAAGAGACCAAAGTCATTGATTTCCCTTTGGTTGTTGCAGGATTTTGGCATTTCCGCCTTTTCGGCCTCCCGACGGCCGGAGAGGCCCCCAAGATCGCCTCAAGATCGCCCGAGAGGTCTCCAAGATGGCCCCATGACGGCCCAAGAGGCCCCCAAGATGCCCCGAGGACGGCCCAAGGGGCATCCAAGACGCACAAGATGCCTCCAAGACGGCTAGGATGGCCCCAAAATGCCTCCAACACGGCCCAAGATGCACCCAAGACGGCTTAAGATGGCCTCAAGATGGCCTAAGGCGGCCCAAGAGGCCTCCAAGACGGCCCAAGAGGCCTCCAGGAGGTCCTCCAGGAGGGCACGAAGAGGCCAAAATCATTGATGTTCCTGAGATGCTTGAAGGATTTGGGCATTTGCTTCTTTTCGGCATTCCGACGGCTCAAGACGGCCCCCAAGATCGCCCACGAGGCTTCCAAGATGGCCCCATGACGGTCCAAGAGGCTTCCAAGACGGCCCCAAGAGGGCCCAAGAGGCCTCCAAGCCTGCCAAAATGGCCTCCAAGACGGCTAAAATGGCCCCAAGATGCCTCCAAGACGGCACAAGATGCACCCAAGACGGCCTAAGATGGCCTCAAGATGGCCCAAGACGGCCCAAGAGGCTCCCAAGACCCCAAGAGGGCCCCAAGAGGGCCCCAAGAGGGCCCCAAAACGGCCCAAGAGGCCTCCAAAACGCCCAAGGTGGCCTCTAAGAACTCCTGATATGCCCCAAGAGGGCCCCAAGACGACCCAGACAGGCCCACAAGACGGCTTCCGACGGCGTCAGACAAGCCAGGAACGCCCTGAGACGGCCCAAGAGGCCCCCAAGAAGCCCCCAAAGGCCCCCCGCGCTGCAGCGGGAGCACGATTCGAAACGAGCGGGGCCCGAAAATAAGGCCGGCGCCTCAGCGAGAGCAGCATTTTGAAAAAAATACCAGCGAAAACCCAACTCCGGGGAAACCTGTTTGTAAAAAACAATACGCGGGGGGGGGGGTCGAGCACTTTCAAACCGTCATCAGGGGAAGAGGAGAGTAGTCATCAGGAGGAAGGAGGAGGCGGAGGGGGAGCCCCCCGGCGGACGGCCTCCCAGCTCGGCGCCGCCGCGCGGCGGCGGCGTCGGCGCAGCCGCCCAGGCGGCGGGCCCGAGCCGGAGGATCCGCAGCGAGCTGTAGGAGATGCCCGCGCAGCAGGCGTCCCCGTCGTCGTCTCCGCGGGAGGGGGGGCTCCTCCTCCTCCTCCTTCTCCTTCTCCTCCTCCTTTTCCTCTTCCTCCTCCTCCTCCTCCTCGTCGTCCTCCTCCTCCTCCTCCTCCCTCCTCCCGGGCCTCCAGCTCCTTCTCCTCCTCCTCCTTCTCCTCCTCGTCCTCCTCCTCCTCCTCCTCCTCCTCCTCCTTCTCCTCTCCCTCCTCGTCCTAGTCTTCTTCTTAGTATCGTTATCAGCAGTGTAAATAATACCACTGGAAAAATGGTAACCAAAAGAACAACATTACCCTGTGACGTACCCAAACCTTTCTGTACATGTGGCAATTATACTCAGGACAACTCAATGCTGACTGGCATTCTGAAGGACCCGCAGTGCGCAAGAAGAGCATCCAGCAGTGATTTCAGAAGAGCGCAGCAAGAACAGGAACGGCCGATATACAGAATGGAAGCACAGGGGCGTTGAAAGAAACGCGCCCAAAAAGTGAACACAAAAGGGCGCGGCGGCGAGGGCTAAAACACAACGATAGTCTCCGCTGGGCCTCCCAAGCACCACGAAAGCGGCGACAATTGCGCAGATCGCAAGCCCCCCAGGGGGCGGCGAGGTCCCGACGTGGTCCGCGAAGGACCCACCTCTGCTGAGCCTCCCAGGAGCCCACGAAAGTGGCGACAATTGCGCAGATCGTAAGCCCCCCAGGGGGCGGCGAGGCCCCGAGGTGGTCCGCGTGGGACCCACTTCCGCTGGGCCTCCCAGGAGCCCACGAAAGTGGCGAAGATCGCGAACCCCCCAGGGGGCGGCGAGGTCCCGAGGTGGTCCGCGTGGGACCCACCTCCGCTGGGCCTCCCAGGATCCCAAGAAAGTGGCGACAATTGCGCAGATCGCAAGCCCCACATGGGCGGCAAGGTACCGCAGTGGTTCGCGTGGGACCCACCTCCGCTGGGTCTCCCAAGAGCCCACGAAAGTGGCGACAATTGTGCAAATCGTAAGCCTCCCAGGGGGCGGGGAGGTACCGAGGTGGTTCGCGTGGGACCCACCTCCGCTGGGCCTCCCAGGAGCCCACGAAAGTGGCGACAATTGCGCAGATCGCAAGCCCCCCAGGGGGCGGCGAGGTCCCGAGGTGGTAAGCGTGGGACCCACCTCGGCTGGGCCTCCCAGGAGCCCACGAAAGTGGCGACAATTGCGTAGATCGCGACCCCCCCGGGGGCGGCGAGGCCCCGAGGTGGTCCGCATGGGACCCACCTCTGCTGGGCCTCCCAGGAACCCACGAAACTGGCAACAATTGCGCAGATCGCAAGCCCCCCAGGGGGCGGCGAGGTCCCGAGGTGGTTCGCGTGGGACCCACCTCCGCTGGGCCGCCCAGGAGCCCACGAAAGTGGCGACAGTTGCGCAGATCGTAAGCCCCCAGGGGGGCGGCGAGGCCCCCAGGTGGTCCGCGTGGGACCCACCTCCGCTGGGCATCCCAGGAGCCCACGAAACTGGCGACAATTGCGCAGATCGCAAGCCCCCCAGGGGGCGGCGAGGTCCCGAGGTGGTCCGCGTGGGACCCACTTCCGCTGGGCCTCCCAGGAGCCCACGAAAGTGGCGACAGTTGCGCAGCTCGCAAGGCCCCCATGGGGCGGCGAGGTGCCGAGGTGGTCCGCGTGGGACCCACCTCGGCTGGGCCTCCCAGGAGCCCACGAAAGTGGCGACAATTGCGCAGATCGCAAGCCCCCCGGGGGCGGCGATGTGCCGAGGTGGTCCGCGTGGGACCCACCTCCGCTGGGCCTCCCAAGAGCCCCACGAAAGCGGCGACAGTTGCGCAGATCGCAAGCCCCCCAGGGGGCGGCGAGGTCCCGAGGTGGTCCGCGTGGGACCCACCTCCGCTGGGCCACCCAGGAGCCCACGAAAGTGGCGACAATTGCGCAGATCGCAAGCCACCCAGGGAGCGGCGAGGTCCCGAGGTGGTCCGCGTGGGACCCACCTCCGCTGGGCCTCCCAGGAGCCCACGAAAGTGGCGACAGTTGCGCAGATCGTAAGCCCCCAGGGGGGCGGCGAGGCCCCGAGGTGGTCCGCGTGGGACCCACCTCCGCTGGGCCTCCCAGGAACCCACGAAGGTGGCGACAATTGCGCAGATCGCAAGCCCCCCAGGGGGCGGCGAGGCCCCGAGGTGGTCAGCGTGGGACCCACCTCCGCTGGGCCTCCCAGGAGCCAACGAACATGACAACAATTGCGCAGATCGCAAGCCCCCCAAGGGGCGGCGAGGTGCCGAGGTGGTCCGCGTGGGACCCACCTCCGCTGGGCCTCCCAAGAGCCCCACGAACGCGGCGACAGTTGCGCAGATCGCAAGGCCCCCAAGGGGGCGGCGAGGTACCGAGGTGGTCCGCGTAGGACCCACCTCCTCTGGGCCGCCCAGGAGCCCACGAAAATGGCGACAGTTGCGCAGCTCGCAAGCCCCCCAGGGGGCGACGAGGTGCCGAGGTGGTCCGCGTGGGACCCACCTCCGCTGGGCCTCCCGGGAGCCCGCGAAAGTGGCGACAGTTGCGCAGATCGCAAGCCCCCCGGGGGCGGCGAGGTGCCGAGGTGGTCCGCGTGGGACCCACCTCCGCTGGGCCTCCCAAGAGCCCACGAAAGTGGCGACAATTGTGCAAATCGTAAGCCTCCCAGGGGGCGACGAGGTCCCGAGGTGGTCCGCGTGGGACCCACCTCCGCTGGGCTTCCCAGGAGCCCACGAAAGTGGCGACAGTTGCGCAGGACGGCAGGAGAGAAGAGGAGATGGGGAACACAGGAAACAGGAGAGGAGGAGGAGGGGGAGAGGGGGGAGCAGGAAGAGGAAGGAGGACGGGGCGACCACACTGCTCTATTCAAAACGAGAACACAACACAGGAGGGTTGGGAAAAAAAACATATTAGCAACGCGGATAGTAAAAGCATTGACAACATTGCGTGTAATACTGATCGCATCAGTAGTGAACTCATACAAACTATTACGACGACTGGTACTATTACGAATAATGTTCGTCTTCTTCGTTGGAGTAGTATTATTAGCCATCTAACTGTTATTATCATCAGTAGTACTAGGGGGTATTAGTATTATGTTTCGAGGTATGACTAGTACTCCTAAGTCGTAGTAGTACGATTATGATTGTTGCTACTGGCGATGACAAGAATATTGGCATTCGTATGCTGATCAGTAGTGTGAATATTGCTCGTCGTATGAATCTTCGTCTTCGTAATATTAGTTGTAATTGTCGCTTGCATCGTATGCATACATCCCCAGGCCGAAAGTTTCTTCCAGTTGGCGCTGAACACGCGGTGCCCGGGCAAGTCGTTCCGGGAACCGACAAGATTGGGACGGGCGTGGTCCTCTTCGACTTCAAGAGGAGAATCTTTCGTCCTCCGTAAGTGCGCTGGCGCCCTGCGTATACCGACCGAACGGGCCCCCTGGATGCTGCGTGGCCCAAGGCTGATACATTGTCGGAAACGCCGAACGCATGCGAGGAAGTCTCGAACGGCAGTCCTCAAGAGCATGTGAGGAAGTCTCGAACGGAAGCAGCAGAAAAGAGATATGCCGCATGCGGCAAGGGACGGGTCGGATGCCAAAAACGCCCATCCCCAGGCCGAAAATTTCTTCCTGTTGGCGCTGAACACCACGGTCCCACGCGGGGCACAGGCCCTCTGGGAAATCATACCGGCGAACCCAATGAGGGTCGCACGGATCCGATTTTCCAACCTTACCGTAATCGTGAAATCGCGGCGGATCCCATTTCCGTGCGCGCGGATCCCATTTCTGATTTTCGGGATCCGCGTCGGACCCTATTATTTACGGCGGATCCCGTTTCTACCCCGCTATGGATTTATAATATTAAATTCGATCCGGGAACCGACAAGATTGGGATCCGTCGACCGCAGGCCCCCCCCGTGTTAAGATTCTACGGGGGACGGGCGTGGTCCTCTTCGACTTCAAGAGGAGAATCTTTCGTCCTGCGTAAGTAGTATTCGTTTTCGTTCTGTGAGTGGCATTCTGATATTTGTGGTACGAGTAAACTTACTCGTCCTACCTATAATATTCGTAGTATGACCGCGTGCATTCTTAGTATTCGGAGCGTTCTTCTTCGTATGCTCAGTGTTCATAATATTTCAGTTCGTACTACTGCTAGTATTTGTCGTCCTAGTCTGCTTACTACTAGCCGTAGTCTTACTAGTAGTACTCGTGTTATGAGTAGTATTCAGATTCTTGATAATATTCTTATTTCTGTTAAACATGAATACTCCTCCCCCTCCTCCAATACACTTTTCCTCATCCTTCTTCTCCTTCTCATCCTCCGCAACACTCCTCGTCGTCCTCGTCGTCCTCGTCGTCCTCGTCGTCCTCGTCGTCGTCGTCCTCCTCCTCCTCCTCCTCCTCCTCCTCCTCCTCCTCCTCCCCCTCCTCCTCCTCCTCCTCCTCCTCCTCCTCCTCCTCCTCCTCCAACTCCTCCTCCTCCTCCTCCTCCTCCTCCTCCTCCTCCTCCTCCTCCTCCAATACACTTTTCCTCCTCCTTCTTCTCCTTCTCATCCTCCGCAACACTCCTCGTCGTCCCTCGTCGTCCTCGTCGTCCTCGTCGTCGTCGTCGTCCTCCTCCTTCCTCCTCCTCCTCCTCCTCCTCCTCCTCCCCCTCCTCCCCCTCCCCCTCCCCCTCCCCCTCCTCCTGGACCCCCTCCTCCTCCTCCTCCTCCTCCCTCCTCCCTCCTTCCAGAGCTGGCGGCAGGAGCCGAGCAGGGAGGGGAAGACCCCGCCGAGCGCGCCTAGGCCCCAGGCCCTCCGCGCCGCGGTCCGCCGCGGGCCCTCCGCGCCACGACGGGCCTCCGCCGCGGCACGGGCCGCCGCGCCGCCGGGCGCCATGCGGAGGAGGAGGAGGGAGAGGAGGAGGAGGAGGAGGAGGAGGAGGAGGAGGAGGAGGAGGAGTGGCAGGAGGAGGAGGAGGAGGAGGAGGAGGGGGAGGGGGAAGGAGGACGGAGAGGAGGGAGAGGAAGAGGGGGAGGAGGGTGGGAGGAGGAGGAGGAGGACCAGTGCAAACCCAAGACAAACCCACTCATCAACGATGTTCGAATACACCCTCCCTCCAAGCTCTCTCTTCAGAGGCCCCTGCAAGCGTACAATGTCACTGAAAGGAGTGATCCGTTGAGGGATAACCGTGTGAACATCCGGACACGTACCAAAACACCACTCTCAGGACATGAACGTAACGAATCAACCTGACTGTTGCGTCTTGACGATCCTGAACCGCGCCAGAACACAATCGCTCCAACTGTTGCGCCCTGACAATCCTGAACCGTTCCAAAACACAATCTCTGGTACGCTATGCACAAGAATCAGTGACACTTGTGCAAATGTTTGAATCGACTGTGCACGGCGCTAAGGCGAGAACCAACGTTTGAAAAGGGGACCGCCCTAAATCTGTGAAGCTCTTGCAATTTCGTCAAACACATGTTCGCGGCGCTCAGGCGAAAGCCACATTCTGAAAAAGAAACCACCCTAAATCCGTGGAGGCGCTAAGGCAAAAACCAATTTGTTTGACGAATGAACCGCCCTCAATCCTCGAAGCTCTTGCAAATTCGCAAAACAAATGTGCACGGCACTAAAACGAAAAACACATGTTCAAAACCACCTGTCCACAATCCGTGCGAATGCGCGCGGCGCGAAAGTGTGAGTGCTTAACGTCTTGAACACGAATGTGTATGGCCCGTTGAAAACCGCCCGCCCTCTATGTGTAACACCGTTGACAGCTGTTGAGCTTCAGACTCACCGATAATCAAAAAGTCTCAAGCGAAACGCCCCGCCCGCCCTTCTGACAGGCCTCCGATACGGCAGGGAGGAGTTATTCATGAGGAGAAGGAATGGAGGAGGAGGAGGAGGAGGAGGAGGAGGAGAGGAGGAGGAGGAGGAGGAGGAGGAGGAGGAGGAGGAGGAGGAGGGAGGAGGAGGAGGAGGAGGAGGGGGAGGAGGAGGAGAAGGAGGAGGAGGAGAAGGAGGAGAAGGAGATGGAGATGGAGGAGGGCTCGATGGCACATTCGACGAACCTTCATGCTGTCAGTGACTCAGTGCCTCAGGGGGAGGGGGAGGAGGGTCAGCTGGACGTCGGCGGCGAGCCCTGGGGGGTAAGTGCAAGGGGGCAGGCCTTCTCAAAGGGCGGCGGGGTTTCTCAGCATCCCTCGCGCGCTTCGAGGGAAGTCTTCGGAGCCTCCTCCGAAGACAGGAGGGGGGGCTTCTCGGAGGACCCGAGGGCTCCTGCGAAGCCCCGCCACCCTCTGAGATGGCCTGCCCCTTCTCCGGGGAACACTTTCGCAGGGCGGAGGGCTCCGGGTGAGATCCATGTGGGTTTCTGCACCTCGAAGACCAAAATCCGCCTCGTGATTCACCTTCTGCAGATTCATGCACGGGCCGAGCGCTCCGCCTCCTCGCTCTCGTCCTCGCTCTCCTCCTCGCTCCTTCTCCACCTCCTCCTCCGCCTCCTCCTCCTCCTCCCTTCTCCGGCTGCAGCCTCCCGGCAGGGGTACCGGTAATGCCGATGTTAACCTTCAATCGGACGTGTCCCTCTACAAGGGGAACGTTCAAACATAGGCAAAAATTGGTATGGGGACGATTTGTTTGACCATGTTTGAAAATTTTGGGGAACGGCATTTCAGATTTCACCCTTTACCCTCCACCCAAGAAGAAAATGCTCCGTTCTCAGTGCCACCCCAGGGCTCGCCGCCGAGGGGCGGGCCTGGTGGGGACAACGGCAGAGACGCCGGCCGAGGCGGCGGAGAAGCCTCCAGGGGGCCCAAAAGGGGCGGAGAAGGCCAGGCTTAGGTCGGGCGTGTTTCCCTATGGGGGCATCTTAGGCGAAAAATCAGAATTAACCCACTCAATATTCCAAAATGGCCAAACAAAAAGTACTAGAAATAGTCCCCAGACTGTGTTTTAAAACTATGTTTGAATGTTCCTACTGTAGAGGGACGTGCCCGACTTGAGGCCAAGCCGAGACATTTATACTGACCGTGTACGAAAGTTTCGCGAAAATCATCACTGGTGCAATAGATTTGGGGCAATTGTATTGCAAATGTTTTGCGCCGGAGAATTGTATTGCATTGTATTGCAAATAGTGTATTGCGCGCGAAAATACAGCAAAACATTTGCGCCCCGAAATGCATTGCACGCTCCGTATGTATTGCAACCCCACCAATATATTGCACCAAACCTATTGCACCACCCCCTTGTCGCTGGAACCCCTTTTGGGTCGACCCGACATCAGCAGCATCAGTTCCAGGATGCGGGAGCGTCACGTGTGAGCGGTCGATATCAATGCCCCCCCCTCCCCCCCGGCGCACGGGGCCCCGCACAGTGGTGTGCTGCACGCCAACGGCTTGGGCGGGCCGAACGGCAGGGGGCGGCGGACCACGCTCCAGAAAATGCCACTGGACTATATTTAGGTCGGGCCTGTCCCCCCACAGGGGGATTTTGGACGCCACTATATATATATATATATATATATATATATATATATATATAATCCCAGAGATCCTCAAACATGCGTCGAACACGTGATCTTTTCACACGGATGGGCCGTTACGGTGAACCGAAGCAGCTTCATGCCCAGCTGGTGGAGAGGCCAGAGAATGCCACCAGAAAATATGAATTCACACATGGGGGGCGCTGTGGCCTTTTCCCGCGCACCAGAGAAAATCGAGCACGCGTTGGGAAATCATGACCAGGCATGTGCAACCCAGTGCCTTTTCACGGGGACGGCCCGCTCCGGTGCATCGGAAGATCATCCGTCGAATTTTTCCTGGGTGCGACGTCGGACCTCACGTGGGCGATCGGTCGATTCGGAGGTTGGGACATGGGAAACACGACACCGATTCCTCTTCGGGGGCGGATTTGCGATCGCGGCCCATACGCTGGCAGATCGCAAGACACGTCACCGTCGTCGCAGCAGAGCCCGATTACCATATTCTCGGAAATTTTCGTAGACGGATTGCGTTTTCAATCTTTCCTGGACGTTCGCCTCCCCCTCCGCACCCCATGTGTTCAATATGTTCCTCGGAATCGACGGTGATTTGTGTCTGGGCGTTTTCCCCCTGAGACATGAGTGTTTCAATCCGCCGCCCCAGAGCCCCCGACCTCCCCGGGGGCAGGTTCCGCACCCCGGATCAACTTGTTGGCCCGCGGGGCCGAGGACGGGCCCCTGGTGGCCGAAAGCGATGGGAAAAAACGCCGCCTTACAGTATCGTCGGAGATATGGCGAGGGGCAACGCTAGGGGGGACCAACTCCAGGAGGAGGAGGAGGAGGAGAAGGAGGAGGAAGAGGAGGGAGGAATGTTGCAGGTCCAAAGAGGCATCACAAAACCGTGGCGCTCAACAAAGCGCGGGCCAACGCGCCTTGGCCATCGGCCGAAGTGGCCAACGGCCAACGCCAAGGGCACACGCGCAAAAAGAGGGAATCACGGACACAAGCTGGGACCTGACCTCTGGCTTCCTTTCCCTGAATAACTCCCAATCGCGCCAGAAACGCTGCGCCTTAGGAAGGAAAGCGGAAAAAAGAAACCAAACCAAGGACTTCCCTACACCCCGCGCCAAAAATGGCGCATGGGGGTTCGGGGTCGGCGCCCAAGGGACAATGCGCGGAACGTTGCCCAGCGCCCGCAGCAAGCACGGCTACAGTATGCCCGCGGCAAAGAGCACTGCAACCAAGAGGTTGCAGGCGGGAAGCCGCGGGCCCCGCCTCCGTGATCGTCAACGGCGGATAACTTCAGGCCAGGAGGTGCCACTGGGGTCTCCCCGCGCCCAGGCCGCACCTCTTGGACGAAGTGGCAGGGCACTAAAAACCCTGGCCCGACAACTGCAACGGCGACAGCGGCGGCAGCAGGGCGGGGAAAGGGGGGGGAGGGCCACTCTTCGGCCCAGGAGCGCAAACAACGTCCAACCCGGAACTTAATCCAGGGCCGTGCCGCAACTCCCGAAGAGGAAAGGGGCGACACACACGACGACGAAGCGAGACACGAAGGACGACAACGAACGACCACGAACCTCCCAGAGGGAAGTGCCGCCCTCCGCCCGTTCCTTATCGCACCCCCGAGCGGGCGGGATACGCAGCGTGACATCACCGGACCCATGCCGCATTCAGGCGGTGCCACACGAAGCCCAGGCTGCACCGCTTATCCGCGGTGGCGAAGCATTTGGAAATTGCCTCGGCCTGACGGCGGAGGAGGAGGAGGAGGAGGAGGAGGAGGAGGAGGAGAGAGCTCCAGGGGGGGGGCGACGTCGGGGTTGAATCGTCGATGCAACACCGGTACAGCTCGGCGATGGGCGCCTCCGACGGCGAGGCCGCGCGTTCCTGGGCGGGGCGGGCCATCGGGCCCTCCTCGGCAATTATGATGGTCGATGCGTGCCCCTCCCCCCCTGGCGTTGCCCGGGGGAGGCGGGGGGAGGGGTGCCGCCGTGGTCCCCTTCGATCCTAGACATCCGGCGTCTCGATCTGCTCGAAAAAAACGAGGCCCCCCGACCTTTCGACCACTTCTCCCGGGACCGGCTTCTCATCCCGACTCGATTCTTGATGGCCCCGAGGCTCGGTGAGGGCCCCAAGATCGGCGGCCAGCAAGGGGGGGGAGGGTAAGTGAGGAGGAGAAGGCCTTCTCACAAGGCGGCGAGACTTCTCAGAAGCCCTCGCGCCTTCGGAGAAGTTGTTCGTGTTTTCGGGGGAGGCTGAGAGAAAACTTCTCAGAGGGCCGGGGGATGTCCGAGCCTTCTGAGAAGGCCTTTTTCTTATCCTTCTTCTTTTTTTCTCTCTTAAAGACTGGCGGAAAAAAACGGCTCTAGAGGCGTTTCACTCCTCACTTACAGCCACTATGAATTATTTAAAGCATGCCAACCCTACCAGCTGGACACTAACACCCTGGGAATGCTACCAGAACAAAGGAACGGGGTGTGCCATGTGCGTGCAGCCGTTGGTACGTTCCACATCGTACACACGAGGGCGAGGCGGAAAGGAGAGGAAAAGGACAGGCGGGGGAGGAGGCCAAGGAAGGGGGAGAAAGGGCGTCACGGCGAAATCTGCTGAGAAGGCCCTAACGGTGGCGGGCTGCGACACTTCGGCCGAATTTCGGCCGACGGCGTGCATTACGATAGAATCCGCCTACGAAGCGATCGCGGCTGGTCACAGGCCGGAGGATTCAGATCAGGAAGGGAGGGCAGGAACCAAGGGAGGAGGGGGAGGAGAGGGGGCAACAACAAGCAATGGCCCCGGGCTCGGGGATACTCGCCTGCCGTGCGGCGACCGGTCGCGAACCGTGCTACGAGAGACCCCGTGAAACAGTTGACGCTAGCCGGGTGTACGCCGGCGTGTCGGCCCTTCCGTGGGAAGAGGAGGCCGAGGAGGACGAGGCTCAACTGTACTACCCAGCCCGAGCATGTCTCGAGGTGGGAGCAAAGACCTATCCACTGACTGGCTGGACAGGCCGACGCACGCACGGCGACCGCCGGCAGCGAAGCTGTCAATAGACAGCGAAGGAAAAACTCTATAATGTAACGCGCAAGAGCGAGAAGAAAACAGGGCAAGGGGAAGAAACCAAGCGAACGACGCGGAGAGAGGAGGGGGGGAGCAGGCATGCACAAGAACAGAAGGAGCCCGCCCTCTGTTTACCCGCGCGCGTCGCGACGCGAATGCCCGCATCATCAGCTCCGTGGAGCTTGGGTGGCACCGCGTGGCTTCGCGGAGGTGGCCGCGGAAGGCGTTTTCGGCCTCGGCCAGCCGAAGTCCGTGGCGGACCTGCGCATGTGTCACGTGCAAAACGTACATGGAAATCGCTCTCAAGGCGCTTTTCTCCGCCTCCGTCAGTGCCAGATTGCCCCACGATGATGTTGAGGACCGGTCGATGCCGACAAAATCCTCCAGAGCGTGCTCCACGGACGGGCGCTGGAGGCCCAGGTACCGCGAGCAGCAGTCATGGTAGGCACGGCCGAACGCGCAATGCTCAATCGCGTCCTCCCTGGAGCAGCCCATGATGCACGAAGGGCGGCCTTGGAACCGACGTGCGGTCGCCCAGCAACTGCAGGCAGTTCGCTCTGCTGCCGCCATGATCATTGGCGCGACGAGGTCCGAGATGTTTTGGGTGACGTGGATCCATCGTGATGTCCGGTGGCCCGGTAGTGTTCGGACTGGCCATCGGCATAGCCTGCGACGGATATGTGCCAAGGCTGCGGTAGCGTAGTCTGGCCGGATGAGACGTGCAACCCTGGCCTGCCACCCCGTCCACGGGTGGTCCAGGTGCTGCATGTCAAGTAGGACGCGCTCCCCCGCGGCCGCCGCGCTCACACGGATGACGGCGCTCTCAAGTGACAAGAGGGAGTTGCTCTGGAACCACTCGTAAACATCGGCGGTGCGGGCTGCAGTGTCGTTGGTGGCCGTGGCAAGACTCCGAAGTGCGTTCGCCCTGCGCGATACCTCAAGCCCACCGTTCTTGCAGTTCTCGTGCAAAACCACTCGCGCACGAGCGGCAATGGACGCGGAGTGGACATCGAACAACTCGCGTGTGAAGCCAGACAGCGTGAGGTTTCTGGGGAGCTCAGAAGACATCCGATCCCCAGGCCCGACAAACAGACGCCTCAACACCCTGTTTTCGACATCCGCGAAAATCGGCGGCAGCGGGTCGAGCTGCGCACAAAACGTGAGCGACGCCACGTAAATCCGGTACGCCTCGACCGTGTTCAACAGGCCCACGTGCAGGGATTGCCAAAGATCCGCGCGGTCCTGGAACTTCCTGATGGCGGCGTCCCACGTGAACTGACCTCTCCCTGGCCCAATGAAATAGTCGAGGTATTTTGCACTGACAGCGACCACTAGAGTTCTCCAAAGCGGGACTGTTTCGCTGACGAGCCTCCAGGAGGGTCGTGGGGAAGAGCGGGATGAAGACCGTTTTGCGGAGGTTCAAGGCGAGCCCTGCGATGCGTTCGAAGTCGGTGAAAATCCTTTCCGCCGTCGGCAGGCTGGGGCCCAGATGTCCGTGACTGCCAGAGCGAGCTCGTCTGCGTACCCTCGTAGGACACCTTCTGGGAGTAGACGTGGGATCCTGCGGAGGAGGATGTCGACTGCGGCTGCGAACAAGAGCGGAGACAACACGAGCGGGAACAATGATGCCTCCTTCTCCTTCTCCTCCTTCTCACTTCCCCCCCCCCCGGCTCGTCGCCGACCAGAGGCAGAAAATATGAAAAACGGGTCCCGATTTTCCCGAAGCGCCGGATGTCTGGGATTGGGGGGGGTCCGCACCGCGCGGGGCGCGCGGCGAGCTCCCCGAGGCGCGCCCTGCGGCTGAGCCTGGCCGGGGGCGTGCGGGGGCAGGGGCCGCGCCGAGAAGCCTCTGGCGGCTGCCGACTCAGGTCGGTGAAGAAAACCGACGCAAGACCAGGCCAGGGCGAGGATAGAGTGGGGTGAGGATAAATCGCGGCTCTGGGGGATGTCTCGGGCGCCGCGGCCTTCTCAGAGCGTTCCAGAACGCTCTGGAACGGAGTTGTCCCCGTCCCAGCCCCGTCCGACGACGGAAGGTTTCTTGCCGCCGTTTTCGGCCACGGGGGGCCCGCGTGCACGGTTTCCACCGGGGCCGTAGGCGACCCGAGGAGGAGGAGAGGAGGAAGAGGAAAAAAAGAGAAGGAGGAGCAGGAGGAAGAGGAGGAGGAGGACGAGGAGGAGGAGGAGGAGGAGGAGGGAGAGGAGGGGAGGAGGAGGAGGGGAGGAGGAGGAGGGAGGAGGGATGGGGAGCAGGAAGAAGAGGAGGAGGAGGAGGGAGGAGGAGGAGAGGAGGAGAGGAGGAGGAGGAGGAGGAGGAGGAGGAGGACGGGTCGCCTTAGCCCTTCGGAGAAACCCTCCAGGCCCGCTCTGTGCATTGGGACCTTCCACGCACGACTCACGACGAGAGGCCGGCCCTCGGGGGAGGGTCGGGGCTTCCCGGGAATGCGCATGGAACAACTCAGGGCATGATGGCACGCGTGCGGCAGGGACTCGGGAGCGGCGAACGCACCCCATATCAAGAGCCATGCCCACGCCCTCGCGGTCTTGATTCCGGGGGCGCGATCCCGTGGATGCTCGGTCGCGTGGGCGCGTTCACATGGGGCAGCCGCGACAAAACGCCCCGCATCCACAGTCACGGCCCAGGAACCTAGCCCGCGAGGCCGCGTCGGGGATCCTCTGACCCCGGTCGGTCCAGACCCGGGTCAGTCAGACCTTGCAGAATCCTGCAGGATCCTGCAAGATCCTGCACCCACACCAGGGTCGATGCGAAGGACCCTGCAAGACCCTGCAGGATCCTGCAAACCCGGGTCAGTGCGACCCTGGGGCCCTGCAGGATCCTCGAAAATCCAGCGCTCTGGCTGACCCCCGTTTGCATAGACCCCCGTCTCTTGAGCCCCGACCGCGGCGCTGCCCATCACGAAAGACCAGGGGCCGAGCACCTGCGCGGGTCCACCGCCTTCCTCCTCCCTCGGGCAGCTAGTGCCGCTGCCTCGCCCCCCTGCCCAATCCCACTGCCCCCTCGATATAGAACAATTACGACTGCCTCGCGTCTTGGCATGGGGGAAGCGGGCCCCGAAGGGAACGGTTCCTGGACCGTCCTCGGTATAGAACACGACTGCCTCGCATCTCAGCATGGGGGAAACGGGCGGAAGGAAACGGTTCCTGGACCCTGGCGCCCTCCCCCCCAGACGAGTTTTTCATACCGAATCGTCTCCTGAAAGTCCTGGGGCCCGTGGAGGGTCCCGAGAGCCCGGGAACAGCGAAAAAGCTCAGAACCCGCTGCCCACGGGGAGCGTCGCCGATGGAATCTGTTCATGCCATCACGGGTGCAGCGCCCTCCAAGCCCTCCAACCCTTAGGAGGGTACAAAACACATAAACACAAATCATCACCGATCCCACGGAAAAGATCGGAAAACATGGGAAGCGGGGGGGGATATAGACAAAGTGTTGAGAATCCTGGGGCTCTATGCAGTTATGTATGCGTGTGTCCTTGGGCGCTTTGAAGCCCAAGAGGCCCGCTGGAAAGGAGGGGGCGTCTGGAGCGGCACCCGCCCGGGCTTCTGCCGCTCTGGAGCGCAGGCGGCCTCCATCAGGGCGAGGAGCGAGGCTCTCCCTTCCTCCTCCTCCTTCTCCTCCTCCTCCTCCTCCTCCTCCTCCTCCTCCTCCTCCTCCTCCTCCTCCTCCTCCTCCTCCTCCTCCTCCTCCTCCTCCTCCTCCTCCTCCTCCTCCTCCTCCTCCTCCTCGCTCGCTACTTGGGGCTCAAAAAGTTTGAGCCCTGACAGAGCTGTGAAGTTGAAGGCATGCACAACGAATTCGTGCACAGGGGAGAGGGTCAGCGCGACGCCTACATGGGGGGGGGGCAGCAAGTCCCCTTCGGAGCGCCCTGCTGCCACGCCAGGCAAAGGCGGTCCTGACAGAACGGCACTTGGGCCAGGGGTGGGTCCCGACACCATGCCCCAGGCGGCCTCCCCTCCCCAGCATTCCTCGAGAGCGTGCTGGCGAACAACAGGGTCATGCGCGAAAGTGACCCCATCCCTCCAACGAAAACCGCCAGACGTCAGGGTGGGGGCCCCGTCCACGACCCTGTCGGGGGCAGCCCTCTCTCCAGCAACACTTCCACGAACCTGTCCCTCGATCTTCTTCATGACAGCTGATATACCTGCAGACTGCAAGCGCGCGCTAGCAGCTTGGCGAAGGCACGCAACCACACTGTCCGTGTCCTCAAACGGTCTGGCACACGCCGACCGCGCCATGCCCCCTCCCCAGCCCGTCCGCGGAAGCAAGAGAGGCGGAAACGGTGGCTGAGGGATCTCATAGGGTTAGAATGGGAGAAATTGGTCATCCCTCCACCCGCCACCGCGGTCGCAACACTTGGCCACGCACCCCACAAGGGCACAGAAGGTGGGACGCCAGAATCTGCGGGCGGCCCCGTCGCCAGCAGAGTTCGCCCACACCTGGGCAGACTCGATAAGGCACCGATCTCGGGGGGAGGCTAGAAAAAGGTTGGGCCGCGTTCACCGGGGGGGGGGACTGGGATCACCCAACGCACAGGAGTCTAATGAGCGACACACTTAAACCAGCATCCAACACACGAACGCAACCACGCATTCTCTTTTTTCCATCCACTGCCGCTCGCAGTCGCTGGTCTTGATGCAACCCCAGGGGGCTGCAGCGGTGCGAACAGGATTGGGGCATTCAGGGAACGAGCCTGACGGGCGCGAGGCCTGCGCGAAACTAATGAGAGGGCATTCAATAAACAGGCTGGTGATTTCCCCCTTCGCAGCGAGCAGGTCAATGGGCGCCAGGGCGCGGGGGTTTTTGAAGCTCCGTGGGTCACTAGCGTCACATTCAAAGACTATCGGCCAAAACTCGATCCGTCTTCCACAGGGGGGGGGGGGTCAGCAAAGGACCGAATAGCACGTTGAACGGCTTCACTTTTGTAGACCACAAACACAGCGCAGGAGCAAGTCGAGGGAGAAGCAGGACATTGCACATGGGGGCGCAGGGGCAGAAGCAGCGCCAGGGAGGGGCACCACGGAAGGGATCGCCATCGGACTGGATTTCGGGGCGCGGGCCAACGGGCGGGAAAGGTGGGCCAGCAACGCGGGCCGCAGGGGCACGGGCAAAACACCCCGAAGGGCCCCGTGGCCCGATGTGCCCACCCCACCTCTTCCCGTTCCGCGGTGCTTTCCCCCTGCCCCTCTTTCGACGGTCACAGCTGGGGGTTGACCCAACGCCCCCTACAGCCCGACGCACTTCGGACAGGTTTGGGGGGCCTAGCCGCGCCCCAGAACTGCATGAGACCGAATGGGCAGGCCGTGCCAGTGACAAACCTCGCGGGGCCTATAACTGGCTCACTGACTTATGCTCTTTTCACATGTGCACCTTGGCAATTTGTTCCTCATCCGAAGTGAACCCGCACACGCAGCGCACGAACTGGGCGCCGCGTGCGCGCGCGGGAGAGGCATCCGCAGGGAGCGGGAAGGGGGCGGGGGGGCAGGAGCGCAAATGCCCCCCCCCCTCCCCCTGACGCGCGCGCGCGGGAGGGGGCGGGCAAGGGCCGAGGGCGGCGCGAATATCAGACAATCTCGCCCGCCGCACGTCACACCCCAACTCTTCTTGCCGCTGAAATTTGGCCCCGGCCCCCGCGACGCCCGCCAGTCTTCGAAATCTGCGGGGCTCATAACCAAGATTCGAGGGGGGGGGGGGGGGAATTTTGCGCAGCCACGCCAAGTCATGGCAGATATGGCGTGGCCAGAGTCTTGACCCCCCCCCTCCTTATGCCGCGTCAAGCAACGCGCGCGCCATCGGCGGAGCACGCGCGAGGGCCCGAACAAGGAAACGGAGACGGGTGATAGTCACAACAAGTTGCACAGGGAGACGCCTGGCCGCAGCGAACGCCCTCCTGGTAGCAACCTGCTCGTCGCCGCTGCCCCATCGCCCGAGGTTGGTCGCGGCCCGATGCATCGCAGCATGATGCCGCGCAATCTGCCGTTCGACGCACGCTGGCACATCATCCCAAGTGGCGCCGCATCAAAACGTTCTGGAAGCAGCAAGCGGTTCGCAATGCATAACCTTCTCTGGCAGGGGGATCAGGGGGATGGGGCAACAATCCCCCCAACAAGACGAAGCTCCCAAACCGCTCCAGCAGCGCGGGGCGAAATCTCCGCTGCAAGCCGCCCCCCCCCCCCCCCGCGCCCATAACCATTGTTCCTCGGACTCCGTGGCATCTCGCCACATCCAGATCATGCCCGCGCTGATCAGAGCGGGGGGGCGGGCGGGCCTGCGTGGCGAGACGCTGCCTCGCCGCCGTTTGTCCAGCCCCTCTGAAGGCCATGCGGACCTCGGTTTTTGAGAGGACGACTAACAATCACAGCTTCCGCACAAGCCCGCAAAAGACATCGCGCCCCCCCCCCCCCCCCCCCCCATGACTTTATCGGGCAACTCTCGGGCAGTGCCAGCGAGAATGATGATGAGATCATCAATGACTGAGATGTCACTAGTCGCGCAGTTCCAGTCGTCTTCAACTGAGAATCGGAGGGCAGGCTTGGCCGGCCTTGCAGCAGGGCGGAGGCGCGCGCAGTCTCAGCTGGCGCATTGAGCATAGGGGGTTGCGCGAGCTGCCCCTTGACCCCCTGAACCATGAACGGACAAAGCTCCATCGTTTGGAGGGCGTGCTCCAGAGATTCCCCATCTCGCAGCAATCGGAGGGCTGCGTGACAGCCGAGTAGAAAGCCGCAACTGAATCGATGAACGCTCCTCCCGCTGAAACTTTCTGAACAAGCGTGGCGCGCCAGTGCTGTCGCATGTAAAGCATAGCAAATTCGGCAGAGCATCCAGGGCGACCTCAGATCTGGGCGACATGCAACGCCGCATGAACGAAAGCAGCAGCCTTTTGAATCGCGAAGCGGCGGTGGATTTTGGCCAAGGTGCTGCAAATCAGTAAGTACCTCTGGGCATTGGCCGCCCACATATCACCCGAGCCCTTGTAGAAACACATCACCTCTCCTTCTCTGAGCGCGAGAGGTTCGCGCCCAGGGGCCGCAATGTTTAGCCGGAGGGGGTGCGCAACTTCAGCGAGATCCACAGACGCCGCTTTGAAGATATCATCGGGAAAACGGTTAGGCCCAGCCCGTTTTCTAGGTTGGGTTTGACAAAACAACAAGGTGTAATCATACACGGTAGGCATAGCCGCGGCGTCCACAAAGCGCGAGGGTCGAACGGGCATTTGGCTAGCACTGTTGTACTGCTGCAGCCTTTCCTCCTCAATCATTTCCTTCCCTCTCTCAACTTTAGCAGAATGGTCCTGCATGGCCTCCTGGACTTGAGTGGGCGCCTCAGCGACAACGCCCTGCGAATCACGCGTGCAAGGGACCGGGAAAGCGATCTTAGGGGGGTCTTCCAGCAAGCCTCAGTCCTGCGGAGGTGGCTCCCTTCCTTGATCGGCGTTCGAAGATCAATCGAGCTACCGACCCCTTGAAGTTCTTTTACTGAGAAGACAGCTCTGTCTTGCTGGAGAGAGAGAGAGAAGGCCAATAACTCCTGCGAGACCATAGCGAACTGTTGCAAAGCCAACGCAAACACATCCGTTTTTGAGTTCCACGGGTCGTTTTTCATCCCAGGCCCGAAGGAATCGGCTGGCCCAGAAACGCAATCTCGCAAGAGCCTGAGCGATAAATATATCAATGCTGTGGTCTTCCGCAATGTGATGAACCCCCAAGCCCGCCCACGCAGTCTAGGGGTGGGAGGCAGAAGCAAAAAGATGACATTAGGATATGGATGAAGCCTTCCATCGGATCCTGTCACTCACCTGAATAGCAGGCATCCCTTCAATTTCCCTTTTCTCATTATGATTCGGCTGCACATCATAATCTACCATTCCATTCTTCTCATTGCAAGTCTGATGTGTGTCGTCATCGACGTCACTAGGGAAGGCCAGGTCCCCAGCTTTTACGCGGCAGGCAAACCTAAACAGGGTACGGCGCTCAGAGAAAACACTGGCAACCAAGTCGCGTTTTCCCAAGACACTGGCAATGCATCTGCGGGTGGCGATCAAAATATTCGACCTTTCCGACACATGCGATTCCCTGGGCGTGGTCTTGGGGATCGGGAACGCCTTCCTAACCGCATGGAAAATCTGAGTTTGGACGATCTGGAGATGGGCGTTAAGACCGGTCGTCCAAGCAACAAGCGGGATCGCTCGGATGGCTTCCCGAAATTGGCGCGGCCTCCTGGTTTTTCATGGCTTCCGCGCTGATCCCCTTGGGTCCCGAACGGGGGGGGTCAAAGCGACCCATGGGGGAGGCGATAATCTCCGCGAAAAATGTGCGAAAATTTGCTGAGAAGCCATTACATGATCAATTATGTGATGCTGACTGTCAGTAGTAGTATAAGTGTGCGCAAGGCTGTGCTCGGGAAAAAAATATTAATGGCATACGTGGACGTACCAGCAGCAAACGTCTACTCCTCCCCTCCGCCTTCTCCGCCTCCTCCTCCGCCTCCTCCGCCTCCTCCGCCTCCTCCGCCTCCGCCTCCGCCTCCTCCTCCTCCTCCTCCTCCTCCTCCTCCTCCTCCTCCTCCTCCTCCTCCTCCTCCTCCTCCTCCTCCTCCTCCTCCTCCTCCTCCTCCTCCTCCTCGCCGCCCTCCTCCTCCTCGTCGCCCTCCCCCCTCCCTCCTCGTCCCCCTCCGACGCACTCTGAGCAGGAGCGCTCACCCGGGAGGAGCGCGCGGGGGGCAGGCCTGCGGACCTGCCGCTGCCACTGCGAGGCCGCGGGTCCCGAGCACTTCGGCGTTGTCTTTGGTCCCCGGGCTCATGCCGCATAGCATAGCATAGCGCAGCATAGCATGGCATAGCATAGCATAGCATAGCATAGCATAGCGCAGCTTAGCATGGCATGGCATGGCATGGCATAGCATAGCAACTATTGCTGCTTTCCTAGGGGCTCCAACTTCTAAGTAGGGTCGCACTGGGGTAATTGTTGGTCCCCGGGCTCATGCCGGGGTCCCTGCTGGGGCCCCCCGGCAGGAGCCCGTCGGCAGAAGACGGCTCGGGAAGAGACGGCTGGCTCTGCTGGCTCGCTGGGCATGCGGTAGGAGCCCGACCACGAGCAACCTCCCACAAAAAAGCCGACCCTGAGACCCCAGGGCGTCCATTGATGTTCGGTGTGGGAACGTCACGCC
The DNA here is from genome assembly GCA_963575745.1 of Prorocentrum cordatum. Taxonomy (NCBI): domain Eukaryota; class Dinophyceae; order Prorocentrales; family Prorocentraceae; genus Prorocentrum; species Prorocentrum cordatum. The sequence continues at coordinate 1,201,397 of CAUYUJ010007780.1, forward strand.
TTCCACAGCGAAATCATCGAAACCCAAGAAACCCAGGGCACCCTGGAGACAAGCACGGTGTTTCTTGGCATGGGTTTCCGCTGTACAAGCATGGAGCTGCCAGAAAGAGGAGCGCTGAATGCGAAGCGAAGCACCTCGATTCAAGGTCCGAGCGACGACAAGAAGCGGGCCTGACGCGAAAGGGCAGCGCGGCCTCACGCTGTGGCTTACGCGGGCCGCCAGCGCGGCACGCAACATCAGAAACGAGGGAATCAATGCGCGACCTTGCGCGGGCAGCTTACGCACCAGTGGCCGTGCCGACGACCCCGTTTTTCTGCGTCACTCGACTGGTTCTGGCTGCTCGCCGGGCATGTGGCCTCTGAGGAGAACGGGTCCTGGACCCTGGGGCCTTCCCCCACGGCCAGCTTCTCGACTCGCCCTGAGTCGCTCTCCAAGAATCCCAGGGCCCGTGGAGGGCGTGAGGGGTGTGGCGCTGCAGAGACATGCTGGGACATGCGGAGAGCGGATGAAGAGGAGATGACTGGGAGGAGTTAGAAAGAGCGAGAGAGGGTGAGCGAGACGCCGAGTTGAGCAGGGACCGACCGTCCCAGCATTCCTATAGGCCTACCACGACATGTTCTGAGGACCCCCAAATGCTCGAAGAACAAAACCAATGCTTTTAGACAGTAACCCCGACGTGCTAAAACAGGACAGACTCAGCCAGAACTGCTCTAAGAACCTTTCGCGCAGACCACAAAAGATGATTAGAACATTCTTTGGTGGGCCTCTAGGCGAACAGGGACGCTTCGCCACTGCTTGACCGAGGGGAGGGAGACGCGGGAAGAGCGGCGCGGGGCATCGCGGGCTCCAAGCGAGGACGCAGCACCGGGGGCGCGCTCGGGCGAAGGCCCTTTTTCCCTGACCCTTGGCGGGGTCCGTCGGCCCGCCTCCACCGCCGCGCGGCGCGCGCGGAGCCTACGGAAAAGAGCTGGAGGATTGGAAACCTGGGTACCACCATACGGGCCTCCAAGATTAGAAGAGAAAGCCACATGAACATAAACTTTGGGCGCTCCGCGCGGAGCGCCAACAGTTTATGTTTTTGTGCTTTTGTTTTTCTTCGCGAAAGATGGGGTCCGAGTAGATGGGGTCGGAGGATTGCACCGCATCGCCGATGTGTCGGCGACGTATCGGCGATGCATCGCCAATGCATCGGCGATGCATGGACGACGTCGGCGGTGCATCGGCGACGCCGGCGTGGAGAAAATCGGGCTCCACATCGAGTCGCACCGCCGATGCGTCGGCGATGCGGCGCGATCCTCCAGCCCCATCGACTCGGACCCCATCTGGGAGGCCTAGACAACACCAAAACAGTGAAACCAAAGCACTCTCAAGTTGTGGTTGCGCAGTTGTTTTCCTCTGCCTGGCTCCAGAACGTGTCGAATGACCTCTAGATTCGGGCCTCCGCGGCTACGGCTGGCGCCACCCACACATGCATGCATGCACTCCTGCAGCAAATCATGCGGCAACGCGTTCGCAGTTATGCGCTGCCACGCCACGCAGCGCCTGCTTGCGAATGGCTGCTTCCACTGGGGGAAGCGGACCCTGGATGTCGGTGCTGGGGCATTGAGCTGGTTTCGACGGCGCTGGTTTCGCCAGCGCTGGTTTCGCCGGCGCTGGTTTCGCTGGCGGCTGCTGGTTTCTCCAGCGCTGGTTTCGCCGGCGCTGGTTTCGCCGACGCCGTCGTCGCCGCGGGCGGGCGGACCCTAGCGGGCGGGTCGGGTCGGGCGGGCGGGACATGAAAGTGTGGGGCGCGCTCGACCGAGCACGGGCGAACCTTAACAGGCCGGTCGGGTCAGGCGAGCGGAGACTGGCGGGCGGGTCGGGTCGGGTCTGGTGGGCGGGCGCGCTCGACCGAAAACGCGCGAACCCTAACGGGGCGAGCCCTAGCGGGCGGGTCGGGTCGGGTCGGGCGGACCCTAGCGGGCGGGTCGGGTCGGGCGGGCGGGACATTAAAGTGTGGGGGCATGCTCGACCGAGCACGGGCGAATCCTAACGGGCGGGTCGGGTCGGGCGGGCAGACCCGGGTCGGGGTGGGCGAGCAGACCCTCACCGTCGGGTCGGGTCGGGCGGGCGGGACATGAAAGTGTGGGGCGCGCTCGACCGAAAATGAACAAACCCTAACGGGCGGGGCGGGTCGGGTGGGCGGACCCTAGCGGGCGGGTCGGGTCGGAGTGGGCGGGCGGACACTCAAAGGCGGGTCCGTCGGGTCGGGCGGGCGGGACATTAAAGTGTGGGGCGCGCTCGACAGAGCACGGGCGAACCCCAGCGGGCGGCTCGGGTCAGGCGGGCGGACCCTCCTAGCGGGCGGGTCTGGTCTGGTCGGGTCGGGCGGGCGGACCCTAGCGGGCGGAGCGGGTCGGGCGGGCGGACCCTAGCGGGCGGGTCGGGTCGGATCGGGCGGGCACACCATGACGGGCGGGTCGGGTCGGGCGGGAGGGACATCAAACTGTGAGGCGCGCTCGACCGAGCACGCGCGAACCTTAACGGGGGAGTCGGGCCGGGCGGGCGGGCCCTATTGGGCGGGTCGGGTCGGGCGGGCGGGACATTAAAGTGTGGTGCGCGCTCGACCGAGCGCGCGCGAACCCTAACAGGCGGGTCGGGTCGGGCGGGCGGACCCTAGCGGGCGGGTCGGGTCGGGCAGTTTCGCCGACGAAGCTGGTTTCGCCGACGGAGCTGACTTTGTCGACGGAGCTGGTTGCGCCGGGCGGCGAAACCAGCCGGGCGAAACCAGCTGGGCGAAACCATCCGTCGGCGAAACCAGCGGTCGCTGGTGTTGTTGGTAACCTTCCAGCCGCCTCGGAAGCCCGAACATTACCCGTCGGTCGGAAGAAGTACGCAGAACCATGAAGTAGGGAGGCGTTGGAAGTAGACGAAGTTCCCGCCCGCCCCCCGAGCCCCGAGAAGGGAAGAGGGACAACCACTCGACTCTTGAAGTAGGAAGGCGGGTATGCTGGGACCTGGGAATCCAAAGGTGCCTACTTTCGACGACTGGCGTGTACCCTCATCGCCGACATCGGTATCCTATTCCTCCTGTTGAAGCAACCGCCGATAAATGTGGTGATGCCGACCACTTGGAATCCCGAGGGTCGGGCCCGCCGAACCTATCGAACCCAGGGGGGAGAACATCGAGCTCAGGGCAGGTGGGGACCAGCTCAGGGCACATGCTCCCCCCCCTGAGTTCGAGATCTCCTCCTCCTCACTCCTCCCTCCTCCTCCTCCTCCTCCTCCTCCTCCTCCTCCTCCTGCTCCTGCTCCTGCTCCTCCTGCTCCTCCTGCTCCTCCTGCTGCTCCTCCTCCTCCTCCTTCTCCTCCTCCTCCTCCTCTTCCTCCCTCCTCCTCCTCCTCATCCTCCTCCTCCCCCTCCTCCGCCCTCCTTCGCCCTCCTCCGCCCTCCCTCGCCCTCCCTCGCCCTCCCTCCCTCCCTTCTTTCATTCCTCCCTCCCTCCCTTCCTTCCTTCCTTCCTTCCTTCCTTCTCCTCCTCCTCCTCCTCCTTCTCTTTCCTCCTCCCCGCCCCCCTGCCTCTCCGTCGAGGGCACGCCGAGGCCGCCAGCAGGCCGCCCCCAAAAGGCCTCCAACTCAGGCGGGGCCCTCAGAATCCCTCGAACTCAGGGGGGGAAAAATCGAGCTCGTATCGGCGATACATCCCTCCCCCCCTCCTTCCGCTCCCCCTCCTCCGTCCCTCCCTCCCTCCCTCCCTCCCTCCCCCCCTCCTTCCGCCAGAAAGTGAGGAAGGAGTGACTCAGATTCGCGGTGGGGCGCAAGGGCGGGTCCTCCCTCGTATGGCCCCTGGGCAGGGCTGAACGCATGGGGGGAGCCGGACTGACGACCCAAACGCCGATAGATCAGCGATAACCCCCTCGGCGGTGGACAAACCTCCCTTTAGTAGACCTCCCCTTAGTGGAAACGGCCTGGGACCGAAACCGACGGACCCGGACCCGCAAAAATGACGGCCGCGACGCCCTCTCGCGAACCGAGAACGGCCTATTCCTTAATCGGCGTGTCAGGGTAGGAGGTCTGTCCACCCCCGACCCCCGAAAGCGCGTGCGCACGGCCCCGAGCGGGGAAGGGGCCGTCCGGCCCCCGGCGGCGCTCCGTGGGCGCCGCTGGGGGCCGAGGCGCCCCCCCCTTCGCACGCGGCCTCCGGGCCGCAGCTCGGGCGTCCGGCGGCCGCGCGGGACGCGCCCGGCACCCCCTGGGAGCGCGCTCGACGAGGCGCAGCCGCTGGAAGCCGCACCGGGCTTCGATCGACGATGCCGGGGAACCGAACCGAGATAACCTTCGAACACCGATCGGGCGCTCAGCTGCCCCCCTTAGCATACGGCTTTCGGGCCGCAGACGGCCGCTCGGGACGCGTCCGGCACCCCCTGGAACGCTCTCGGCGAGGCGCAGCTGCTGGAAGCCGCACCGGGCTTCGATCGACGATGCCGGGGAACCGAAGACCTCCGAGATAGCCTTCGAACACCGATCGGGCGCTCAGCTGCCCCGATGCGCAGCACGCAGCGCGTGGCGTGTTGGCAGGGAGCGCCACGCGCAGGCTGAACACGTAGGCCCGACGCGATACGTCTGCCAAAACGTGGGCCAATACGCTGAGCCAACACGCAACGTATTGGAACTGGCGTCTTGAACGCGGGGCGCGTCGCGTGTCAAAACGAGAGCGCATCGAGGCACCCTAAGATCGAGAATGTCAGGGAGCCGAACACACCTCCGATCGGACGATTGGGGGTCGTTGCATCCCACCCCTGACGATGGCGACGGGGCCCAGGGACACACAAATAAACAGACACTCCTCCCAGGACTCCCCCCCGATTTCTCCACACCTTCTAGAGCTTCGTCTTCCCCTCCGCTTCCCATATTTTTCCACCTTGTCCTGGGGATCGGCGAGCAATTTTGGGTCGGGCATGTCCCCCTACAGGCGGAAGTTGGACGACAAATCAAAGTATACCCCCCCAACAAAAATACTCCAACATGGTCGAATAATGATCAACATATCGTCCCCTGACCACTTTTGGACCATTCAAGACTGGTCCTTCAAGACATTCAAGAATGGTCCAAAAGTGGTCAGGGGACGATGTGTTGATCATTCTTCGACCATTTTGGAGTATCTTTGTTTGGGGGGTACTTGATTTTTCGCCAAAATTCCGCCCGCAGGGGGACAGGCCCCACTCGAGCGTCACTGTGTCTGTGCTGTCCCCCCCCTCCCCGACGACGGCAACAAAAACGGCGACCGGAAACGGCAAAAAAACGGCTCCAGGATTGGAACCGGAGCCGGAACCGGTCAAAAAACGGCGACGGAACCGGTAAAAAAAACGGCGTCGGAACCGGCAAAAAAACGGCAAAACGGAACCGGTAAAAAAACGGCCCTGTCGTTTCCAGGGCCCACTAAGGACAGGCCCCACTCGAGAGTCGAGAGTCACTGTGTCTGTGCTGTCCCCCCTCCCCGACGGCGGCCCCGCGGGGCGGGCCCTCAGAACCCCTCGAAGGGGTCGGGGGCCTCCGCGCCGGGGCCCCCGCAGCCGCCGGCGCAGACCCGCCGGGGGCGCTGCGGCGAGGCCGTGGCGCTCGCCTGGCGGGGAGGCCGAGACGGAGCCGGGGACGCTCGGGGACGGAGCGGACGAAGCTCGGGTCGGGCGAAAGGGGGGGATAGCAAAGGGGGGGTTTGAGAATCAGCTCACGTAGCTGATTTCCCCGGCGCCTCCCGGCGACGAGAGGCCCCCATGTATCGAGGAATGGGCCCCTCGGTGGGGCCGAAACCAGCTGCATGCAGCAGATTTCGTAACCCCCCCTTTCCCAATCCCCCCCTTTCGCCCGGCCCGAGAAGCTATAGAGGGCGAGGTCGGGGCGAAGCCAGGACGAAGCCGGGGCAGAGCTATAATCAGGACGCTCCGGCAGCGTTCCGGGACGCTCTGGGACGGAGCGGACGAAGCTGGAGTTATGTGTCGGGCGTGTCCCCCCCCCATACAGGGGGATTTTCGACGGATAAAAAAGTACCCCCCCAAAAAAAACCCAAAGGTAAAAACATACTCAAAAAATAGTCCCCAGACTATTTCTGGATTATTTTTTGACTATTTTGTTGGTATGTATAATTTTTTGTCGAAAATCTCCCTGTAGGGGGACAGGCCCGACTTAAAGCTAGAGGGCGAAGTCGGGACGAAGCCAGGACGAAGCCGAGGCAGAGCTATGATTAGGACGCTCCGGCAGCGCTCCAGGACGCTCTGGAACGGCTCGGTTGCATCCTGGTCCAGAGCTTTCCAGAACGCTCTCGACGAGGATGAAGTCGGGCGAGGATACGCCTGGAATCTCTGAGGTTCGGCGGCTCTGGTCGATGTCTCGGGCGCCGCGGCCTTCTCATAGCGTCCCAGAAGTGCTCCCAGAGCGTTCCCGAACGCTCTGGAAGGGATTCTCCTCGCCCTCGCGAGAAGCGGCAGCGAAGCGTGGCCGGATCACAGGAGATATGTCGACCCCTGACCCTGGCCTCGTTGGTTGTGGGATGGGCCCACGATTTGTGGCCCCATTCTGACGAACCAACATCACACAGCCATACCCATAGGGGGGTCGGAGAGGGCTATGGGTGCGTGTTGTCGGATGGGGGTCCCCGCTCGAACGGGAGCGTTCCCGAGGGTCCGACAACCCGCACCCATACCCATAGCCAGTCCTCCTCCCAACGACCCCCCTATGGGTATGGGTGTGTGCTGTTCGTTCGTCACATTCGGGGATAAAGACGATCGGGGGGCGTCATCCTCGGTAGGGGTGCGTCCGAGCAGCCCCCATGGGGGTGCATCCCCGAGCTCTCCCCTCCCTCTCCTGTCGTGGATGAGTCGGGGGCTGGAGGCGAGAGGCCTCCTAGATGGGGTCAAAGTCGATGGGGTCGAAAGATCTCGCCGCATCGCCGATGCATCGGCGATGCATCGGCCATGCACTGGCGACGTCGGCGATATGTCCGCGACTTCGGCGTGGAGCAAATCGGGCCCCACATCGAGCCGCATCGCCGATGCATCGGCGATGCATCGACGATGCGGCGAGATCTTTCGACCCCATCTACTCCGACCCCATCTAGGAGGCCTAGATGGAGGCGAGAGATCTCCTGCGACCGGCGGCCGGCAAAATGCTTGCGGCACCCACACCGCCGAGTGGACGCCCGAAGGTTCGGGCGCCCAGATCTGGACGCCCGAGAGGGGTACGGAGGAAGTAGCACGATGCCTCACAGCACCTGTCGTCCCCAACCGACAGCACCCGCTTCCGGGCAGGCGGCCTCCTGCCTCGAACGGATCCAACAACGTCCGCAGCGACACTGACAGTGCAGGAGAGCCCAGAATCGAATCGAGAAGTCGGATCTGCGATCGAAACGAATCGGATCGGCCGAAATCGGCAGCCGAGTCGGGAAAAATCGAATCGGCGGAAATCGGCGGGCTAGTAGGCCTCCAATGAGGAATAGGAGTCCAAATCGGAATCCGAAGCAGAATCGAATCGGAATCGGAAGCCAACGAAGTCGAAATCGAATCGCATCGAAGGGATCGAAACGAGCCCTGCGGTGTATCCTGGTCACGGTGGACTGGAGTTGCTGTCGGCCTTCGCCCAGCCATGGGCAGGCTCTCGGCCGTCCGCACTCCGCCTCCGGGCGCCCTCGGCGGGCCCCGAGGCCCGTCGTAAGAAGGACCCAGGGATGAGAGGCCGGCCCGGGTAACGGGGCCGGGACGTCCTTAAGGAACCGCGCTGGGCAAAGCCGAGGCAGCGGACGCCCGTGGGCGCGAGCGCCGCGAGGGGGGGGAGCTGCTGAGCAGGCGGCGAGGCTGCGGAGGAGGGCAGGGGGGGGAAGCTTTTCAGAAGTCAGCCAGGGCTTTCGCGAGGACCTCCTGGGAGGCCCCAGGGCCTTCTGAGAAGGCCCGGAGCTTCTGAGAAGCCCCTCCGCCTTCTCAGGAGGCCGCCCCCCTCGTGCCGCCCCCCTCCCCTGACCTTCCAGGAGGGGTGAAAGAATAGCACCAGACCTAAAAACCTATCTCAAAGCTACTCTGCGTCTTGGTTTTCGGATGTTTCGTTCAATGTTTTTGTTTCTGCTGGAATCCCGTGCTAACAAATAGCTCTCTGGACGGTCAAGGCCTGGGCACGCCCAACACGTGGAATCGAAGGCACCGGGGCCGGCGGGTCGCGCCGGCATCGCCGCTGCATCGGCAGCGCCGGCGTGGAGAGAAGCAGGCTCCACCTCGAGCTGCATCGCCGATGTACCAGCAGTGCGGCGCGAGTTTCCGACGCCGTCTACTCGGTCCCGCGCGCCTTCCGATTGTCGGGTCGTGGCTCGGGCTTCCAGCGGCCGTTCGGGACGAGCCTGGCACCCCAGGAAGGCTCTTGACGAGGCGCAGCAGGTGGGAAAACAACCCAGGACTGAGAAACAACTTCCGGAAACTTCGGGGACCCCCGAAACGTTGTCGACGGGGCGCAGCAGATGACCCCCCCCAGAACTCGAACACTTCCAAAATTTTCGCGGACGGGGAGGAGCAACGCCTGGAGAGGAGGAGGAGGAGGACGAGGAGGAGGAGGACGAAGAGGAGGAGGAGGAGGAGGAGGAGGAGGAGAGGAGGAGGAGGGGGAGGACGAGGAGAAGAAGGAGGAGAGGAGGAGGAGGAGGAGGAGGAGAGGAGGAGGACGAGGAGCAGGAGGAGGACGAGGAGGAGGAGGAGGAGGGAGGAGAGGAGGAAGGAGGAGGAGGAGGAGGCAGGAGAGGAGGGAGGAGGAGGAGGAGGAGGAGGAGGAGGACGGGGAGAAGAAGGAGGAGGAGGAGGAGGGAGAAGAAGGAGGGAGGAGGAGGACGAGGAGGAGGAGGAGGAAGAGGAGGAAGAGGAGGAGGAGGCAGGAGGAGGAGGAGGACGAGGAGGAGGAGGACGAGGAGGAGAAGGAGGGGGAGGAGGAGGAGGAGGACGCGGACGAGGAGGAAGACGAGGCGGAAGAGGAGGATGAGGATGAGGATAAGGATGAGGAGGAGGAGGAGGAGGAGGACGAGGAGGACGGCCGACGAGAAGGAGGAGGAGGAGGAGCAGGAGGAGCAGGAGGAGCAGGAGGACGGCCGACGAGGATGGCGAGGAGCACGGCGAGGACGAGGAGAGGGCGGCCCCCCGGAGCGCCAGCGTGTGGCCCAGCGACTCGTCGAAGGGAGGGCCTGGCGCCTCCGCCGAGGCGACGGCCTGCCAGTCCTCCCGTGCGAAGAAGTCGTGCGCCCTGATCTCGTCCACGCCTCGGCAGGGCTTAGGCGACCCGTCGTCGTCCTCCTCCTCCTCCTCCTCGTCCTCCTCCTCCTCCTCCGCCTCCGTCCTCTCTCGTCCGTGCCTCCGGCCTCCGCCTCCGCTCTCCTCTCCTCCTCCTCTTTCTCCTCCTCCTCCTCTCCTCGTCCTCCTCCTCCTCTCATCCTCCTTCTCCTCCCTCCTCCTCCTCGTCCTCCTCCCTCCTCATCCTCGTCCTCGTCCTCCTCTCCTCTCTCGCCTCCTCCTGCTCCTCCTCCTCCTCCTCCTCGTCCTCCTCCTCCTCCTCCTCCTCTTCCTCCTCCTCCTCCTGCTCCCTCTCCCTCCCCTACCCCTCCTTGCCCTCCCCTCCTCGGGTCGCCTACGGCCCCGGGGGAAACCGACCGCCTGCCGCCAGGCGCGTTGGCTCGATGCACGAGCGTTCCCAGGCTGATTTTGCTCAGATCGCACTTAAGGACCACATCCCAGAAATAATTTCGAGCGCCCAGAAAAGTATCGAGACAGTGTCGAACGAGTATCGCCTCCCAGGGCCCAACACACGTGAAAACCCTCAGGCTTCGGTGCTTTCGTAGTGCTCGAAGTTATTTCTGGTAATCAAGGCTGAAGTGGGTTGGAACATCATAAGGCAGGGGGAACGGCAGCGATAGGGGGTACGAGCGATGCGTCTTCAGGCGTTTTCGAGGTTCGAGGTTTTCGAGCGCTTTCGTCGGTTCTCGGCGATTCTTTAACTGTCGGGATGCGTTCCAGCGGCTGTGCCTCGCCGAGAGCGGTCTGGGGGTGCCTGGGTCGTCCCGAACGGACGCCGGAGATCTGAGTTATGACCCAAAAACCAAATTCGGTGGCGCGCCCAGGGGTACATCAGAAGGAGAAGGCCTTCTCCGAAGGCGGCGGGATTTCTCAGAAGCCCTCGCGCCTTCTGAGAAGCTTCTTGTGTCTTCAGGGACGGCTTAGAAGACTTCCTGGACGGCCGGTGGACTTCCGAGCCTTCTGAGAAGGCCCGCCCCTTCTCACTTCACCCCTGGGCTCGCCACCGAGATAGGATGGGCAAGGCATGGGGGGGGAGGCATCGACCTGGAATCGGCGCCACACCGCCGATACAGATCAGATCGGCGATGTAGGCCCCCGAGGGCGACTCCGCACCTTCCTGGGCGGGGTGGGGCCAACGGCCCCCCGTCGGCGATGAAGGGGCGATTGGGGGTCGACGCATCCCCCCCTTTGCTAAAGTCGGGCATGTCCCTCTACAGGAGGAAAAATCAAGAATAGTCAAAAAAAAGTCTGGGGATGATTTTTGGACTAGTTTTGAACATTCTTTGACTATCTTTTATTTGTCGTCCAAAATCCCCCTGTAGGGGGACAGCCCCCACCTGACCCTATGCCTATCCCCCCGCCTATCGTTGCCCCTGAAGGCGGTGGGGAGGGGGACCCGGAGGCACTCGCGAGCGGCGGCCGCTCTCTCGGGGGCGGCCAAGAGTGGGGCGTCCAAGGGGGGGGGGCGCAGATCATGGCCGGCGGCACCTGCGCGGCCCAAGGGGGGGCCAGGGACGGAATGACCTATGAGAAGAGGCGCCTTGAAGTCTAAGGAAATATCATGGCCCACGCCATGAGATCCACCCCCCCCTAGTCCGTGCTGACGTTGGCTCCAGGAGGGCGCCGGGAAGCCCCCAGACGTGACCCCGTCCAGGAGCGGCCACGCGAGAGGCGCCAGGAGGGGTCCAAGAACGGGCTGCCCGATCAGCAAGAAGCCCCGAGGGGGCAGCTGGCGGCTTCAGGGCTCGAACAGGCACCCCTGCCCGTCCAAGGAGAGGGGGGGGGGTCGAAGTGAAGGGGGTGGGCGCCCCCCTTATAGAATCCCATTCGTGCTTGATCAAACTCTCACAGAATCGCCCCGTGTAAGGATCCAACTCTAATGGCTTCCTAGTCGGGTTCGACCGAACTCGAGTAGAGACCTACTGGATCTGGACCCAGCTTTGCTTTAATCTTACCAAAGCTCGATCCACATAGAATCCGACTGTAGCTCAATCCAACCTTAATGATATCTTAACCGAGCCGCATCCAACTCTGATAGAATCCCACTGAAGCTCGACCCAGCTCTAATCGAATCCTACGACAGTTCGATCCAACTTATCTGCCTACTACAGCTAGATCAAGCTCGAAGTCAACCCTACCAGGGCTCAGCTTTAACCATAATCCAGTAACCGTAACAGAAGTGGTGGTAGTAGTAGCAGTAGTAGCAGTAGTAGCAGTAGAAGCAGTAGCAGTAGCAGTAGCAGTAGTAGTAGTAGTAGTAGTAGTAGTAGTAGTAGTAGTAGTAGTAGTAGTAGTAGTAGTAGTAGTAGTAGTAGTAGTAGTAGTAGTAGTAGTAGTAGTAGTAGTAGTAGTAGTAGTAGTAGTAGTAGTAGTAGTAGTAGTAGTAGTAGTAGTAGTAGTAGTAGTAGTAGTAGTAGTAGTAGTAGTAGTAGTAGTAGTAGTAGTAGTAGTAAGAGTGGTAATAGTGGTAGTAGTAGTCGTAGTCGTAGTCATAGTAGTAGTAGTAGTCATAGTAGTAGTAGTAGTAGTAGGAGTAGGAGTAGTAGCAGTAATAGTAGTTGTAGTAGTTGTAGTAGTAGTAGTTGTTGTAACTGTAGTTGTAGTTGCAGTAATCGTAATTGTAGTCATAATCGTAGTCGCAGTAGTAATAGTAATTGTAGTAGTCGGAGTAGAAGAAGTAGCAGCAGTAAAAGGAAATATTGGAGCAACAGACGTGTAGTAGTAGTGGCCGTAGCAATAGCAAAAAAAATAGTAGTACCAGTAGTAGTAGTAGTTATGGTGGTTAGTAGTAGTAGTAGTGGTAGTAGTCGTGGTAATCGTGGTGGTAGTAGTAGTGATAGTAGTAATAAGTGTAATAGTAGAAGTAGTAGTACTAATAGTAATATTAGTAAAACTAGCAGTAGTAATAGTAGTAGTAGTAGTAGTAGTAGTCGTCGTAATAGTCCCAAAACTAATTGTACTATTCGTGGTAATAGTGGTAGTAATCGTAGTTCTACGACTAGTAGTGCTAATACTAATCGTAGTAGTTGGAGTCGTAGTAGTCGTCGTCGTCGTCATAGTAGTAGTTGTAGCAGTAGGAGGAGGAGGAGCAGTAGTAGTAGTTGTTGTAGTCATCATATTAGCTGTAGTAGTCGTAGTAGTCGTAGTAGTAGTAGTAGTAGTAGTAGTAGTAGTAGTAGTAGTAGTAGTAGTAGTAGTGGTGGTGGTGGTGGTGGTGGTGGTGGTGGTGGTAGTAGTGGTAGTAGTAGTAGATGTCGTAAGCAGTAGTAGTACTGGTAGGTGTTGTTGTAGAAGTAGCAGTAGCAGTAGCAGTAGCAGTAGAAGTAGCAGTTACAGTAGCAGTAGCAATAGTAGTAGTAGTAGTAGTGGTAGTCGTCGTCGTAGTAGGAGTAGTAGTAGTAATAGTAGTAGTGCTAGTACTAGTAGTAGTACTAGTATAATAGGAGTAGTAGTAGTAGTAGCAGTAGTAGTTGTCGTGATAGTAGTCGTGGTAGTAGTAGTAGGAGTAGTAGTAGTAGTAGTAGTAGTAGTGATAGTAGTAGTAGTTGTAGTAGTAGTAGTAGTAGTAGGTATAGGTAGTAGTAGTAGTAGTAGTAGTAGTAGTAGTAGTAGTAGTAGTAGTAGTAGTAGTAGTAGTGATAGTAGTGATAGTAGTAGTAATAACAGTAAAAGATAGTAGTAGTAGTAGTAGTAGTAGTAGTAGTAGTAGTAGTAGTAGTAGTAGTATTAGTAGTAGTAGTAGTAGTAGTAGAAGTAGTGGTAGTAGTAGTGGTAGTCGTAGTAGTAGTAGTGGTGGTGGTAGTAATGGAGTGGTAGTAGTAGTAGTAGTAGTAGTAGTTGTAGTAGTAGTAGTAGTAGTAGTAGTAGTAGTAGTAGTCGTCGTAGTAGTAGTAGTCGTAGTAGTAGTAGTAGTAGTAGTAGTAATTGTAGTTGTAGTTGTTGTAATAGTAGTAGTTCTAGTAGTAGTTCTAGTAGTAGTAGTAGTTGTAGTAGTAGTAGTAGTAGTAGTAGTAGTAGTAGTGGTAGTAGTAGTAGTAGTAGTAGTAGTAGTGATAGAGTGGCCGGTACTATTAACCACAATGTCCTGCCGGCGACTCCATCGCCGCCCCTGGCGCGCTCCGCGAGCCAGAGAGGGGGGCCCAGCGCCGATCCAAGAAATCCGCGAGGACCTCCGAACATTTATGTTGATGCATTTGTCTGTTCTTAGAATTGTGGCAGTTAACATCAAAAGAACGACGGGCAGAGTTTGCCAGGTTTGGGGCTCCGAAGGCCCTCGCCGGGCCCGAGGACCATGAACAAACGGCTGGGGGTAACGTAAGGGGCCCTGGGGGAAAGGGCCGGGCCTTGAAACATCGATCGCTGGCCAATCCTGGGGTGAAACATGCGACGCGTGTGGGTGGCAGTGCCAACACCTTGTCGATGTGCGTGACAAACATCAAGACATCGCCTGTCTGGGTGCGCAGCCCAGGCTCCGCCAAAGGAGCCCCCAATTGAAGTCTCAAAGTCCACCCCCAGAATGACCACCCCGACACGCGAAGTCGTTGAGTGAACGCGCCCAAAGAAGGAATCGAACAGGGCAGGGCTGTTTAGCAAACGCCCAGGGCCGTTTACAGTCAAAACGTATAATAAGGACGCGTGGTAAAGACGCCAGACCCTTGGAGGCTGAAGTTGGGATTTTTTTTGGGCGGCGGCGACCAGTGCAAACTGCAAAGGACGGGCCACAGAGGCAAGGACGCAAGGGCATCCTAGATGAAGGCGCGCGTCCTTACTAGGCGCGTTGACTGTAGTAAACGCCAACTGCCTGGTCCGGGTGGTTTTTCCTCCCTCGACTCAGGGCAACGAGGGGAGCCCCCTCCCCCCCCCTCTGAGGGGCCCCCGCCGCGCCCAGCGTGCAGAGAGCGCGCCACGGGGCCCCGACAGTGCGGAGGCAGGACGCGGCCGCGACGAGCCCACGCAGCGGACCCGCGGCCCGCAACCCCGAACGTGAGGTGCCGCCGCTGAAGAAGCAGATCTTGGCGTCCTCCGCCCCTCGGCGGTGGACAAAGCTCCCTTTCGCAAACCACCCTGTAGCGGCAACGGCCCGGGACCGAGACCGACGGACCTGGCCCCGCAACAGCGACGGCCGCGGCGCCCCCTCGCGAGCCGAGAACGGCCCATTCGCCCATCGACGCGTCAGGGTAGGAGGTTCATCGGGCTCCGAGTCCCCCTCTCCTCTGGGATCCGAGGACGGTGCGGCGACAGGCCGCGCGGCGACCTGGGAGACCCCCGAAGGACCTCACCGCACGGATCCGCCACCCCGCCCGGTCTCCTGGGGCCCGGGGGGGGGGGGTCCCCAGCCGCCCGAGCCGCCCGAGCCGCCCGAGGCCGCTGAAGCCGAGCGGCAGCCCCGAACCTCCAGTGACTCGCCGCGCGGTGCGGTCACCCAAGGCATGCGATGCCCTGACTTTGATGGGCCTGTTTTCCACCACCACCAGCATAAGTTTGAGGGGGAAGGAGTCCTCCTCCTACTCCTCCTCCTCCTCCTCCTCCTCCTCCTCCTCCTCCTCCTCCTCCTCCTCCTCCTCCTCCTCGTCCTCCTCGTCCCCCTCCTCCTCTTCGTCGTCCTCCTCCTCCTCCTCCTCCTCCTCCTCCTCCTCCTCCTCCTCCTCCTCCTTCCCCCCATCCAACTTATCGTGGTGGTGGTGGAAAACAGGCCCATCAGATTTTCCAACACGCGGTACCCAGAAGCCCCGACCCTCTCTCCAGGGCCGACATTCCATCGGGGGTCGTGTTTCGACGGTCCTGGGGCATGGCGAGGATCCCAGACCGAAAACGACAAAAAACTTCCCCCTTGATTTTGTCAATACGTAGGATGTCTGACTCACCACACGGTGTGGTCACCGCGTCGATTGGGACGAGGCCTCCCAGATGGGGTCCGAGTAGACGGAGTCGGACGATTGCACCGCATGGTCGATGTATCGCAGATGCATCCCGATGCATCGGCGATGCATCGGCAACATCGGCGATGCATCGGCGGCTTCGGCGTTGAGAAGATCGGGCTCCACATCGAGCTGCATCGCTGATGCATCGGCGCTGCATCGGCGAAGCGGCGCGATCCTCCGACCCCATCTACTCGGACCTGCAGCTCGTCTAATGTTCGGGTCGTGACTCGGGCTTGTTGCGGCTGTTCGGGAAGATCCCGGGCACCCCCGAAACGCCCTCGACGAGGCACAGCAGATGGAAACCACCTCGGGGCTCGAAAACATCCGAAAACTCTGGGGACGAGGCTTGCCATCGCTCGGACGTCCATTCCCGTTGTTCGACTTCGTGAGTCTACATTGGCCCAGGATGATCCGAGACGCCCTTACAGATGGTCCAGATCTTCCGGCGCGGGCCTCGCCGAGGACAACGCACGCGCCCGAGCGATGCCCAGGAGGAAGGGGAGGAGGCGGAGGAGGAGGAGGAGGAGGAGGAGGAGGAGGAGGAGGAGGAGGAGGAGGAGGAGGGGGAGGAGGCGGAGGAGGAGGAGGAGGAGGAGGAGGAGGAGGAGGAGGGGGAGGCGGAGGACGAGGAGGGGGAGGCGGAGGAGGAGGCCTCGATGGGGGGCCCCCGATGCCCGCGGGCCTCGGCTGGCTCCCAGGCGCCCTGCCGGATCCACGCGCAGCAGCGCCCCCACCGCGGCCCGCGCCCCCGCGCCCGCGCCGGCCGCGGGCGGCCACGGCAGCCCGGACGAGGCGGCGGCCGCCTGCTTGCGCAGCATCTCGCGGCCCTCCGGGTCCCATGGAGGCCGCGCCCCTCTCTGACTGGCGGGGGAGGGTAGGCCTAGGGGGAAGGCCAAGGGGCAGGCCTAGGGTAGGCCTAGGGGGTAGGCCTAGGGGTAGGCCTAGGGTAGGCCTAGGTGGTAGGCCTAGGGGTAGGCCTAGGGGAACGGGGCCCTGACCTTCCAGGAGGGCTAAAAAATAACACTCGACGTGAGAACCTGTCCCAAAGCTATTCGAAATCTTGGTTTTAGACTGTTTCGCTAGGTTTTTAAGGTTTTCAGGCCTCCAGTGCTATAAAAACAACTATCTGGAAGGTCAGGGGGGGGGGGGGGCGCACGCTCAGAGCGTGAAGTTCTTGGACGCGCGTGCCCAGAGGGCGCTCCTCTCCGACTGGCGTCGCGCGGAGCGGGCCGCGGGGCCCCGGCGGGGCGACGAGAGCCATCGAGGACAGCGCGGCCCGCCCCCAAACCCAGCCAGGGCCCCCACTCCCGACCGGATCCTGGCTGGGGGGGGGGCGGGTGGTCTTGTGGCTTCCGAGAACCCCTGAGCACAACACCAACCCACAGCCAGACCTGCACGGTTTTCCCCTTGGGAGGGGGAGGAGGAGGAGGAGGAGGAGGAGGAGGAGGAGGAGGAGGAGGAGGAGGAGGAGGAGGAGGAGGAGGAGGAGGAGGAGGAGGAGAAGGGAGGAGGAGGAGAAGGGAGGAGGAGGAGGAGGAGGCGGAGGAGGAGGAGTTGACGACGGGCACAACGGAGGACGGGTCGAGGGGAGCAGCGAGGAGAGCAGCCTTCCAAGAAGACAAGCTGGAGTCGTTCAGTGCAGTGCAGACCCATGCCAGGAAACACCCTGCTTGCTTCCAGGGTGCCCTGGGTATTTTTGCGTTTCAATGGTTCTGCACTGGGAAGCGTGACGCCACACCAAACATCCATGGACGTCCTGGGGTCTGAGGGTTGGGTTTCTTTTGGAAGGTTTCTTCTGGACTGGCCTCCACTGCAGGGGCACTCGAAAGCCGCACGCCGCGCAACGCCTCAAGATGCGAAGAGATTCCTGGGAGCCCACCTGACCAGACCCCTCCTGGGCGCCGCCAGAAGCCCAGACCTCCAACGTAGCTTTGCCCAAGATGGTTGCTCCACAGCACACGTCAGCGAAATGTGGCATGATAGCGTCTCGTGCGGGGTGGGCGGCCCGTCCTTGTTTGTTGAAGGGCCCCGGGCGCTCTCGTGCCCTTCCCCGGCCCGTGGCAAGACCCGTCTCTAGCCCTCGGCTGGTCCGTTATGGTCCAGGATCGAGACAGGTCCCACGACGTCGAAAATGATAGAGTTGACTTTGCCTTCGGGCCTCAGAACGGCACCCAGGACCTGTTCAGAGGCGCTCCCCGGTCGGCATCCCAAGAGAATCCAGCCACGGCGGCGAGAAGCTGCCCGAGGGTCCCCACAAGGAAGGAGAAGCATCCAAAACCTCGCGGTCTGGGAGGGGAGTCTGGAGAGGCGCGGGACCACCATGTCTATAGGTGGACGTCGTCGTGGTGGCCGAAGGGCGGCTCCCCGGTCAGCATCTCGTACATCACCACGCCCAGGGACCACCAGTCGGCCGCAGCGCCGTAGCCGGGCGCGGACCCCTCAGAAGGGGCTGGCGGTGCACACGACGGGGTGGCGCGAGCGGGGTGGCCTTGTAAGAGGGTGGGGTGTTTCTCAGGAGGCCCTCGCGTTCTAAGAAGCACCGCGCCTTTTTAGAAGGCAATCCCCCTCGCGCCACCTCCGTGTGCGCGCCGCTCAAGGGGGTGTGTGGGAATTCCGACTGGACACAGAATTTTGGGAGGGCATCCTCTAATAAACGATTGCAAAAACCAACCATGGACCAGAACCTACAATTGCCACGTGGGGGCCAAAGTCCCCTAGGACACCCTAACGGGCGGATGCACTGATGTGGCGCGAGCGCACATAACTCCCCCCACCCCTCCCCGTTCTTCACAAATATGAATACGATTCTCTCGTCCCTGGAACTGTCTGAGTTTGCCCCGCCTATCCCGTACGTTGTTCTCTCACACGCAGGATTGGTTTAACCAGAACGTCCTCGACTTCTCCGAAGTTGTACTCTGATTGCTGCGCTAGCCAGTTCCAACTATTTCCAGAAAGCCTCTAGCCTCCATCCAATGGAACGTCGCTCACAGCGCTGGCTGTATCCTTGCATCAGCAGAAGGGCAGGGGTGATCCCGCTGAAGCTTTTGCAACGTTTCGGGACGTGATTTAAATTTCATCCCACTCGAACGAGGTTGTCGCCGCGGCGCCAGCCGTGTTCCTGCATTGGCAAAAATGCAATTCCCGTTGCAGCGCTTGCCACATGAAGCGATTTCCACAGGGAGCCTCCGTGCCCCCAAAGCCCCCCAAATGGCCCGTGTCCTTCTCTGTAGCAGAGATCGGCGGCGACGGCATCGCCCCACTTCCGTCTGCGTCGCGATTATCCTCCTCCTCCTCCTCCTCCTCCTCCTCCTCCTCCTCCTTATTCTCCTCGTCCTCCTCGTCCTCCTCCTCCTCCTCCTCCTCCTCCTCCTCCTCCTCCTCCTGTCTGAGTGTCCCTGAGTCATTTCCTTGGCGTCCTCACTCCGCCGCCTCTTCCAAGTCGGCAGGAGGTGAGGAAGACATAGACAGTCACACCGCGTGCCTGCAACGGTCCTTGTACCCTGGGCCACCGTTCCAAGGGAGGGTGAGCCCATGTGCCCCATCCGACTTTACAGGGTTATGCCTACCCTCAAGGGCATCACCGCCATACTACAATCCTCCTCCTTCTCCTCATCCTCCTTCTCCACCTTGTCTTCTTCATCCCCCTCCTCCTCCTAGCCATTTTGCCCCAAAGCGGCCCCCCTTTGCACGGGGCGCGAGAGCGTGTTCTCCAACGCAAACTTCGAAGTGGCAATGCGATCAGGAGCCGTCGTGAAGAAACCTGGAGCCCAACGCCATCAGCTGCCATGCTGAGACCAGGCACACGTGCAGCCGCAAGGACCCGCGCCCTCCTCCCGCCCCTCCTCCTGTCCCTCTCTCCCCACTCCCTCGTCACCCTGACGAGCATCAGCGCCGGCCGCAGGGGCGCAGCTGCACGAGTGCAGGCAGAGAGCGGCTGCGGCTGGCGGCCCCCTCCCCCCAGGCGAGCCGCGCGAGAGCCCGCGCGGGTCAACGTCATCAGCTACGGGGCTGGGGCCAGCTCGTGCATACGAGAAGGCAGAGCAGTGACAGCAACCTCAGTCGCCAATCCGCGAGGATAAAGGCGAAGCGCAAGCCCGCAGTCATCAGCTACGACGCTGGCATCGGGGCGCACGAGGGCGAAGGGCGGCAGGCGGCTCAAGCGTCATTCTGCGAAAAGCGGGGGGCAAAGCTGGAGCCCAGTGTCGTAGAGCGGACGACACATCAGCTACAACGCTGAGAACAGCCCGTGAGAGAAGGGTATCAGCAAACGACGCGAGGTTGAAGGCGAAGCGCAAGCACGATGCCATCAGCTGCAACGCTGAGATCAGGGCGTGCGGGCACACCGCCATTGCGAGACGGGCGAGAGGTGGTTGGGCGTGAAGTGGAGCCAGGCCCGCCCCACGACCCCTGCCGAATGGCGGGGATCAGGGTGGAGGCGGGAGAGGGAGTGCGTAAGAGCAGACGTCGTCAACCCCAATGCGGAGATGAGGTCGAGGTGAGAAACGGCGATCAGCAGCTCTTGCAAGAAGGCGCACAGTGGCCGCATCTGGCACTGCGAGAACGGCGACCGTAGGAGCGGGACACCAACCACACGGCAGGGACCACCTCTGACGGGAAGCGGACGCAAATGAGTCCTCGGCTACGCCGTCGGTATCAGCTCCTGCGAGAATGGCGAGCCGTGGCAACAGGCCGAGGCATGCGAGAAGTGGAAGTGCAG
Source organism: Prorocentrum cordatum (assembly GCA_963575745.1). NCBI lineage: Eukaryota > Dinophyceae > Prorocentrales > Prorocentraceae > Prorocentrum > Prorocentrum cordatum. Next base: position 1,221,329 of record CAUYUJ010007780.1, read on the forward strand.
GGGCGAACGCCACCAACTGCAACGCTGGGATCAGCTCGTGCACGGATAAGGGGGCCACATGCGAACCCTACCCCTACCCCCCACGATTTCTGAGGGGGAGGGTGAGGTTCACTTCGCTCGGGAGCTCCCGAACGAGGTGAACCCCACCCTCCCCCTCAGAAATCGTGGGGGGTAGGGGTAGGGTTCGCATGTGGCCCCCTAATAGAATGGCCATGGGAGCAGCCGTGCAAAGGCAGGGTGGCAATTCCTCGGGAGCGCCGTGCAAGGCCCCGCGTGAGATGTCCGCTGCTCCCCGGGACCTCTCCCGGGTTTGTGTTCTGGCCAGGACTTCGAGGCGAATCCAGCGGTGGCGACGAGGGCCTCCCAGGAGGCCCAGAAAGGCGAAAAGGAGGGAAGGGCAGATGTTATGGGTACCTTTTCCTCCTCTGAGAAGCCCAATGCCGTCGGGCGGGGCCGATCAGCTGCGGTGCAGGAGCAGCTCGTGTGCGAAGTCTGCCGGGATGGCGCGGGCACGGCCCGATGTGCCCAGCACAGGCCCGCGGTGGCCGATCCGCGGGGCGAGGCCGCCCTCCTCAGTCCAACCTCCTGCCCCGTCCGCCAACGCTCCTCCTCCCTCCTCCGCTGACTGCCTACCAGACCACCCCAACCCGACCCGAAGACCCAAATTTCGGGTTGGGGGGGGGTACGGGTTCCATATGTGCTTTTTCAATGTTCCCCGACCCCCCCACTGGGAATGGAGGGCACATCGGGGCCTTCGGGTTGGGTTGGGGTGGGTTGGTGGGTGGTGATCCCCTCCTCCGCATCCTTTCATGCCCCTCCCATCCATTGAGCTCCGGAGCCCTCTTGCATAAAGTTGCCCCTTCGAGGTATCCATGTCTGCCTCGGCACTCGGCTCTGCGAGTAGCGTGGACTCAACTCCATGGCAAGGCTTGCGAGGCAGGGAGAGATATGATACCACGTATGGCGCGAGTGCACATAGCTTGTTTTCCACTTCTACACTTCCCCCATACGAATACTACTCTCATCTCTCCCCCGACTACGTGTCGCCCTCTCCGCGCGCTGTAATTGCATGCGTTCTATGGTTCCAATGTCCGTGTCTCCGCTGGAATGTCCCGCCCTCTCCCTGCTCCGGATTTCACAAGTTGATACGGTTGTTAAAATCGGAGTGCTTCCGGTGTTTCACACTGCTATTGGCGGTGCAGCGTGGGTCTCAATTTGGGATCGACGCTTTGCTCCTGTCGTTCGCCATGGCGCCCTCGCCCCAGCGCGGGCTTCATTTCTGGATTCGAACCCTTCCTCCTCGATCTCATCCTCCTCCACCTCCTCCTCTTCCTTCTCTTCCTCCTCTAATGTACAAAGTTCCCCTCTTCTGATTGTGCATGGCACGACGGTGCTCTTTCGAGAAGTCCAAGTCCGCTACTTCCGATTGTGCATGACACGACGGTGCTCTTTCGAGAAATCCAAGTCCGCTAGGACACCCGTCGGCGGATAGAGGCAAAAATCAGCACAACAGAAGGGGATGGGTGAGAGGCGTAGGATGTCGGATATGACGCGAGCGCACCTGGCTTGCTCATCCCTCCTCTGTCCTACCCCCCCCATCCTCGCTCCTCCTCTCGAGTCGAGCGGATAGGGGGGGGGGGGTGCAGCAAACCAGCTCATGCAGCGAGTTGTCCCAGCGCCCCCCTGAGCCCGAGGCGCCAAAGCATCCAGAAAAGCGCCTGGAAGCGGAGACGAAACCACCTGCGTGCAGCAGATGTCGTACCCACCCTTGCCCAGTCCCCCCTTCGTCCGCCCGGACCCCCCCTATCTCGCCTGACAATAGCCAGCCCATTGAGCCGTAGTCCCTCCAGGGCGTGCTGCTCGTGGTGACGAGGAAGTATTCTAGGGACTTGTGGGGTGGGAACTTGGGACGGGCGGGTGTAATGCAGCATCGCTGATGCATCCTCGGTAATGTTTGGTCCTCATCCTCCTCTTCCTCCTCTTCCTCCTCCTCCTCCTCCTCCTCCTCCTCCTCCTCCTCCCCCCATTCCTTTCTTTATAGATAACTTCTCCCTGTCGCACACCCCCAGACGTGTCGGTATGGCGGGCCAGACGCTTCGCCTGAGACTTCCTGACAAATTATGATATTGAAGCTTGGAAGCTGCAGCATCTTCACGGATGGAGGGTGGGTGGTTTTCAAATGTGGATCTCGCCTGGACGCCGCGCACATTCGCATTTGAAAGTTTGCAACAGCTTCAAGGACGGAAGACATGTGGTTTTCAATACGTGGTTCTCGCCTTAACGCCGCGCATTCTCGTCTCATTCGTCTAAACATGTCGGGGCAGTTTCAAGGATGGAAGGGAGGGCTGCTCGTTCTCAACATACGCATCTAGTTCTAGCTTCAACGCCGCGCACATCCGTACGGGGCGGGCACGATGAACTTCCGTGTCCCCAAAGAGAGTTTGAGGGCATTTCTCCCAGCCCTGCTACATGTTTTCGAGCGCCGACTCAGACTCTGCCCAGCCAGACCCCAACCACCACCACCTCAAGACGCGGTGGCTACTGTCAATCAAGAGCATTGCCTCCCACGACAACACCACAACTCCGCGAGAGCTGCCAGTCGAGTTTCCCGCCACATCATCCTCATCCGCATCTTCATCCTCATCTTCATCCTCATCCTCTTCCTCTTCCTCCTCTTCCTCCTCCTCCTCCTGCTCCTCCTGCTCCTCCTCCTCCTCATCTTTCTCCTCCTAACTCCTCTTCTAGCTCCTCCTCCTCCTGCGTACCCTGTATTTTCTCCCCTCTCCTCTTACGCCTCCTCCTCCTCCTCCTCCCCCTCCTCCCCCTCCTCCTCCTCATCCTCCTCCTCCCCCTCCTCCTCCTCCTCGTCATCATCACCCTCAGCATCAGCATTTGCAGATGCATCATCAACAGCATCATCAACAGCATCAGCATCACCATCGTCATCATCATCATCATCATCATCATCATCATCATCATCATCATCACCCTCATCCTCCTCCTCCGCATCATCATGGTCATCATCCTCATCATCACCATCCTCATCATCACCATCATCATCATCATCATCATCATCACCATCATCACCATCCTCCTCATCATCATCAGCGCCATCACAATCATCACAATCATCATCTGCAGCTGCAGCAGCAGCATCAGCATCAGCATCAGCATCAGCATCAGCAACAGCATCAGCATCATCATGGTCATCAGCATCATCAGCATCAACGGCATAATCAGCCGCATCATCCTCATACTCATCCTCACCACCAGCATCATCAGCAGCATCATCACCAGTAGCACCACCATCACCGCCACAACCACCACCATCATCACCATCACACTCCCAATCACCATCGCCATCACGCTCATCAGCATCAGCATCAGCATCAGCATCAGCATCAGCATCAACATCGTCATCATCACCATCATCCTCTTCATCATCAACATCATCATCAGCATCACCACCATCACAACCGTCACCAGTACCAGCATCATCGTCATCATGATCGTCACCAGCCTCATCATCGTGCTCATCCTGATCCTTGCCATCGCCCTCATCATCATAACCATCATCAACAACACCACCATCATCATCAGTATCATCGTCATCATGAGCATCATCATCATCACCATAAAGACAATTTGAAAAACAAGTACTCCCGTATTCATTGTCATCATCATCATCGTCATCAGCAGCATCATCATCAGCAGCATCAGCATCAGCAGCGTAATCACCATCAGGATCAACATCATCATCATCATCATCACCATCATCATCACCATTATCATCATAATACTCATCCTCAACATCACCATCATAATCATCATCAGACGCATCATCATCGTTATCGTCAGCATGATCACCACCAGTTGCATCATCACCATCAAAATCAGCATCAGCATCACCATCATCATCAGCATCATCATAACCGGCATCATCATCATCATTATCAGCAGGATCAGCATCATCAGCCGCAGCAGCACCATCATCAAATCATCATCAAATCATCATCATCTTCATCACCAGCATCATCATCGTCATCATCCGCGTCGTCATCATCACCATCCTAATCCACATCATCGTCTCAATCATCATCACGACCAGCATGATCGTCCTCATCCGCATCCTGATCCTCATCGTCATCATCATCACAATCATCACCATCTAGTGTCATCATCATCAGCATCATCATATCATCAGCCGCGGCAGCATCATCAAATCATCATCATCATCATCATCATCATCATCATCATCATCATCATCATCATCATCATTGTCATCACCATCATCATCATCGTCATCATTATCATCATCCTCATCGTCATCATCACCATCACCATCAGCGTCAGAAGCATCATAGCATCATCATCCGAATCCGCATCATCAGCATCATCATCAGCATCATCATCGTCGTCAGCATCATCATCACCATGACCATCATCATCCTGATCATCATCATGATCATCATTGTGAGCAGCATCATCATCATCATCATCATCATCATCATCATCATCATCCGTATCCTCACCCTCATCAGCATCGTAATCATCACCATCATCATCACCATCACCATCACCATTATCGTCATCATCATCAGCAGCAGCATCGTCCTCATCCTGATCATCATCCTCATCATAATCGTCATCATCATCGCCATCGCCATCGTGATCATCATCATCAGCATCATCATCATCACCACCATCACCATCAGCATCATCGTCATCATCATCATCCTCGTCCTCACCATCCTCAGCATCAACACCATTATCATCATCATCTTCACCATCGTCATCAGCACAATGACCACCACCAGCAATATCATCATCACCGTACTCATCATCCGCATCCACATCCACATCAGCATCGTCAAAATCACCATCGCCATCACCATCAGCATCACCAGCATCATCAGCATCAGCATCATCATCGGCATCCTCATCGTTTTCATCATCAGAATCACCATCTGCATAACCATCACAATCACCATCAGCATAATCAACATCATTTCTTAACATAATCATCATCATCATCATCAGCATCACCATGACCATCATTATCGTCATCGTCGTCATCAGCATCACGATTACCATCATCATTACCATCATCATAATCATCATCCTCATCGCCATCCTAATCATCATCATCATCATCATCATCATCATCACCTTTACATTCATCATATTCATCATCATCGCCAACACTATCATCATCAGCAGCAGCATCATCATCCGCATCCCCATCCTCGTCATCATCGTCAGCATCATCAGCATCACCACCATCACTACCACCGTCATCATCATCATCATCATCATCATCATCATCATCATCATCAGCATCTTCATCATCCGCATCCGCATCCTCACCATCGTCATCATCACCACCATCATCACCATCATCCTCATCCTCATCCGCATCATCATCATCAACATCGGCATCATCATCGTCAGCAACATCATCAGCAGCATCATCATCGTCATCATCAGCGTGATCATCATCATCGCAATCAGCATCAATATCGTCCTCATCATCGTCAGCATCATCACCATCACCATCACCATCGTCATCACCATCATCACCATCATCATCATGGCCTCATCATCACCATTATCATCACCATCGTCCACATTATCATCATCATCATCGTCATCATCACTATCAGCATCACCATCACCATCACCATCATCAGCATTAGCGTCATCAGCATCCGCATCATCATCAGCATAATCAGCAACATCATCATCAACAACATCATCATCATCGTCGACACCGTCATCGGCATCATCACCGTCATCATCATCATCACCGTCATCATCAGCATCATCATTATCCGCATCAAACTCCTCTTCATCCTCATCCTCATAATCGTCATCATCACTATGAGCATCATCATCAACAACCTCATCATCATCCAATGAATCATCCACGTCCTCATCCGCATCATCGTTGGCAACAACATCACCATCATCATCATCATCATCATCATCATCATCATCATCGCCATCATCATCATCATAATTTGCATCAACATCATCCGCATCCTCATCCTCATCATCATCGTCAGCATCACCATCGTCATCACAATCACCATCACCATTACCATCAGTATCAGCATCACCATCATCATCACCATCAGCAAACGTATCACCCTCATCAGAAGCATCAGAAGCAGCAGCATCAGCATCGTCATCGTCATCATAATCATAATCATCAGCAGCAACGGGTTCCGCATTCTGATCCTCATCCTCATCATAAACATCATCATCAGCATCCTCATCATCATCGCCGATATCACCATCATCACCAGCAGCATACCTATCAGCATCATCATCATCTTCATCCGCATCCCCATCCTCATCAGCATCGTCAGCATCACCATCATCATCAGCATCAGCATCATCATCATCATCATCATCATCATCATCATCATCATCCGTATCCTGATCCTCATCATCATCGTCAGGTCATCACCCTCTGTATCATCATCATCATCATCATCATCATCCTCATCCTCATCATCATCATCATACACATCATACACATCATTGTCATCCTCATGAGCGTCGTCATGATCACCGTCAGCATCATCAGCATCATGATCATCATCAGCATAGGCATCTGCATCCTCATCCGCATAAGCATCATCATCACCATCACCATCTTCTTCAGCAGCATCATCATGCGTATCAGCACCCTCATCATCATCGTCAGCGTCATCACCAGCATGATCATCATCATCATAATAATCATTATCATCATCATCATCAACATCACCATCACCATCATCATCCATATCATCATCATCATCATCATCATCATCATCATCATTCGAATCCAAATCTCAATCAGCATCGCGACCATCACCATCAGCATCATCATCATCCTGATCAGCGCCATCACCATCATCACCAGCATACACATCATCGTCATGAGCACCATGATCATCATCATCATCATCGTCATCGTCATCGTCATCATTATCATCACCATCACCGTCATCATCATCATCAGCATCAACATCCACGTCATGATCCCCATCCTCATCCTCATCATCATCCTCGTCCACTTCATTATCATCATCATTACCAGCATCATCAGCATCAGCAGCACCATCATCATCATCCTCATCCTCATCACCAGCATCATCAGCATCACCGTCATCATCATCATCAGCATCATCATCATCCGCATCCCCATCCTAATCAGCATGCCCAACAGCGTCTCCATCATCATGACCATCAGCATCACCATCACAATTATCATCACCATCATCATCAGCAGCATCATCATCATCTTCATGACAATCCCCGTCATCATCACCATTGTCATGACAATCAACATCACCATCTTATTACCCCATCAGCATAATCATTTGCATCAGCATCATCCGCATCATCAGCATCATCATGCTCATCTTCACCATCACCATCAACCTCACCATCACCATCATCATCAGCGACATCGTCATCGTCAACATCACCACAATCACCATCGCAATCATCATCAGCATCAGCAGCATCATCGAAATCCTCGCCCTCATCATCACCATCACCATCGCCATCACCATCAGCACCATCATCATCATCATCATCATCATCACATTCATCATCAGCATCATCAGCATCATCGGCCGCGTCCTCATCCTCATCATCTTCGTCAGCATCATCATTACCAGTACCATCATCATCATCATCGTCAGCAGCATCAGCGGCATCACCGTCAGCATCATCATCAGCAACAGCATCGTCATCATCAGCATCACCATCATCATCAGCGTCCGCATCATCATCATCATCATCAGCATCGACATCGTCATCATCATCATCAGCATCACCGTCAGCATCGCCATCCAAATCCGCATCCTCATCATCTTCATCATCATCATCACCATCATCAATACCATCAGCAACAGCATCATCATCAGCATCCGCATCCTGATCGCCATCATGATTATCATCATCATCGTCATCATCATCATCATCATCATCATCATCGTCAGCATCAAAATCCGCATAATCACCATCATCATCAACACAACCATCATCATACGCATCTCCATGCCCCTCGTCATCGTCAGCATCATCATAATCACCATCACCATCACCATCATCATAACCATCAGCATTATGATCAGCATAACCATCATCATCAGCATCAACGTCATCAGTATAATCATCATCGCCAAGACCATCACCATCACCATCATCATCATCATCATCATCATCATCATCATCATCATCATCGGCATTATCATCATCATCGTCATCATCATCATCGTCATCATCACCATCGTCATCATCCTTATCATCAGCATCATCAGTATCATCCTCATCATCATCGTCATCGCAATCATCATCCTCGTCACCATCAGCATCATCAACATCATCATCAGAAGCGGCATCATCATCATCATCACCATCATCACCATCATCATCATGCCCATCACCATCACCATCAGTAGCATCAGCATCAGCATCATCAACCGCATCGCAAGCATAATCATCATCATCATCATCATCGTCATCATCAGCATCAGCATCACCATCATAATCAGCATCATCACCATCATTAGGATCACCGATCATCACCATCAGCATCATCAGCATAATCAACATCGTCATCCTCATCATCAGCATCATCGTCATCACCATCGTCATCATCGCCATCAGCATCGTCATCATCAGCAGCATCCTCATCCTCATCCCCACCCTCCTTGTCGTCATCATCATCATCATCATCATCATCATCATGATCCTCATCCTCATCACCATCACCATCATCAGCAGCAGCATCTTCATCAGCATCATCATACGCATCCTCACCCTGCTCATTGTAATCAGCATGGTCATCACCATCATCGTGAGCACCATCATCATCTACATCATCATCCTCATCTTCATCCTCCTCATCACCATCACCATCGTCACCAGCAACATCATCACCACCATTATCATCAGCATCAACATCATCATCCTCATATTCATCCTCTTCATCATCCTCCCCATCATCATCAGTATCAGTATCATCATCAGCATTATCAGCAGCCGCATTCGCATCCTCATCCTCAGCGTCATCATCATCATCATCATCACCATCACCATCACCATCACCAGCATCAGCGTCAACATCCGCATCCGCACCCTCATCATCATCGACACCATCACCAGCATCATGAACATCATGATCAATACCATGACCATCACCATCATCAGCATCAGCACCATCATCAGCAGAATCATGATCATCATCATCAGCTTCATCACCATCATCATCAGCATCATTATCATCATTACCATCATCATCACCATCAGCATCGCCATCACCATCGCAACCATCATCATCAGCATCATCATCAGCATCATCACCATCACCAGCATCATCATCAGCATCACCAGCATCAGCATCCTCATTCTTATCCTCGTCCTCATCACCATCATCAACAGCATCATCAACATCATCAACCGCATCATGATCATCAGCATCGCCATTACCGTCATCATCATCAGCATCACCGGGCGCATCCTCATCCTTATCATTGTCAGCATCATCATCAACATCAGCATCATCATCATCATCATTAACATCATCAACATCATCATCAACATCATCATCACCATCTCAATCATGATCATCATCACCAACACCATCAGCATCATCATCCGCATCCTCATCCTCACTCTCATCCTCATCACCATTACCATCATCATCACCATCCCAATCATCAGTCTCAACATCATCATGACCATGATCATCAGCGTAAGCATCATTGTCATTACCATCGTCATCGGCAGCATCATCAAAATAAGCATCATCATCAGTATCATCATTAGCATCATCATCAGCATCACCCTCAACCTCATCACCAGCATCATCCTCATCACCATCATCATCAACCACATCCTCATCATCAACATCGTCAGCATCATCCTCCTCATCACCATCATCATTATCCGCATCCTCATCATCATCTGCATCATCATCCTCATCATCATCATCATAGTCATCATCACCATCAGCATCACCATCTTAATCATCATCACCATCAGCATCATCACCATCATCATCATCATCATCATCATCATCATCATCATCATCATCATCATCATCATCATCTTCATCCGCATCGTCATTTCCGTCCTCATCCTCATCCTCATCTCCATCTTCGTCTTTCCTCCCTCCCCCGCGGGAGCCCCAGCGGGGGGGCCTGGGGCTCCGCGGCCGCGGGCAGCGCGAGGTGCGGCGCGCAGGCGATGACCTTCGGGAGTCCCGTGGCCCGGGGAGCGGCCCGAGGATCAAGGAGGCGCGAGGCTCGAAGTTCGAGGGGAGGGGGAGAAGAGAAGGAAGAAGAAGGATAATGAGAAGAATAAGAAGAAGAAGACTAATAACAAGAAGAAGATGAAGAAGATAGAGGCACAAGCGACTGCAGCATCAACAACTTCTGGAGCTCCAGCAGCTTATGGATATGCAGTGGCTCGGCTGCGGGGAGAAGAAAAAACGAGGAAGAGGAAGAAGAAGGGGACAAACAATAAGAACAAGCAGGAGAAGAAGAGCGGCCTCGGGGGGCGACGTCGGTCCTACAGAACGACGAGAGTACCCTGGACGCGCGGTCCCCGCTGGGCCTGTGCCTTCCGTGCCGTACGAGACGTAGTTTTGAAGGGACGCGGGGGAGGCGACGATGCAGAAGAAGCAACACGCGAGAGAGAGGACGACCCCCCCCCCCGGCGGGACGCCTGGGCCGCAGGAGGGCCTCCCGTGAAGAGCTGCTGGACCTCCTCAGAGGATTCAGGCGCTGCTGGCGGCTACAAAGGAAGACGAAAAGCACGCCTGAGGGACCATTATGGCCCACGTAGGCCTGCTGAGACAATGATCGACGCACGGGCAGGGTACGATGTGGACGATCGACCTGATGAGTTGATCATGACGATGGGACGGTGGGGAGGAGGATCCAGAAAAGAAACCTCGGTACACACAAAAGCTTACAGAGGTCCTCGCGCGTTTTTTGTTCCGATCTGGCCGTGCAGTTGCAACTCGACTGCGCGACAGGCTCACAATAAGGGAATGAACAATGACATAAACAGAAAAACTCGGAAGTCCGCGCGGATTTCTCGGATCCGCGCTGGACACTCTTCCTTGGCGCGCGGAGGATCGCGCCAGGGGCGGCGCCGGAGGCGCCGCCAGGGGGCCCCAGCGCGGATCCGAGAAATCCACGCGGATCTCCGCGTTGTTATGTTTATGTCAGTGTTCGTTCCCATACACAAGCGCTCTCCCGACCTGTGCCCCTGTCAATTGCGCGAAGAAGTCCTCCCTGGAGCGAGGGGGGCGCCAGGGGGAGCGCAAAGGTGCTGCCACGGGGTCCAGCGCCAATCCTGGACACCCGAAGGGGCCTGCGACCACTTTGCTGTGGTGCTGCCGACGTTACCCCCCCCCGCGAAGATCGAGGCTCGATGACGAGGAAGCGATTACTGAAAATGACTGATCAAAAGGGACTGGCGCGAGGAGGAACACATGGACTCGGAATCGCCTGTACAACATCGCCGACAAATCGGCGAGTGGCTCTCGATAGCAAAACCGCGCGTTCCTGCGAGGGGGGCCTATCAAACCCCCGTCGGCAACGAAAGGGCGACCAGGGGTCGATGGCCCCCCCTGGGCCTATCCCCCCTTATCGCCGACCCTGAAAAGGGGGATCGAGAAAATATCACTGACACGCCGGCGTTGGGAAACCATCAGCGCGTTACGATCAAAGAAACACACTGGGCATTTTGACCGAAACGAAGGCGCCGACGGGCCCCCAACAACGCATTGCCATTGACACGGGTTCTCCCCCACGACGAACGACCTCCAATCCCTTGAGCCTATCTGCCCATCGTCTCTGGTCGGAGGACGACAAGGGGTAGCACACCGGAGTGGGCGAATCAGCTCACGTAGCTGGTTTTCGTGGCGCCTCCTGGCGCCGCTGGTACTTTTGCATCGAGGCAAGGTGCACGGCGGCGGGGCCGAAACCAGCCGCACGCATCACATGTCGTAGCTGCCCCTTGCCTACCACCCCTCCGCGGGGGATCCTCGTCGCCTGGCTCTAAGGTCATAACTCGGGCCTCCGGCGCCGACCGGAACGATCCGAACACCCCTGGAAACGTTCTCGGCAAGACGCAGACGTTGGAGAGAACCCCGAAGCTAGAAAACTTGTTGCGTCGCAGCGCGGCAGAGGCAAGCCGCACGCGCGTCCAGGCAACCCGGGCTAATTACGGTACTGCGACGTGTCCCGCGCGCAAGAGGAGGGGGGATGACGAGAGGCGGCCGCGTAAACGGGACAAGGGGAAGAGAGCGCCGTCACGCGGCGAGACCGCGGGGGGGCGCGCGGGTCGGCAGGACCGCAGAGCAGCCCCTGGCAGCGAGCGCGGGGCGGCGGCGCGGGCGCACCCTGGGGAGGAGCCGGCGGCAGCATTGCAGGGCGGGGCCCAGCAAGTAGGGCGCTGCAGGAACGGCTGGCCATCAGGTGGCGGGCTGGGGGCGCCTGGAGGTTTTGGACGCCCGAAATGGGCACGGAAAGAATGGGTACGATGCCCAACAGCAGTTCCTGTCCATTTTGAACAGGATTCGCTGTCCACGCCGCCGCGGCCCGTGCCCATTCGAGACAGGAGACCGCCAGCCCAAAAGCGGCCGCTGTTGGTTTGGGACAACATTTGTTGTTGGGCATTGTACCCCTTCTTTTCGTACCCATTTCGGGCGTCCGAAGTGGTGGCTGCGCGGGGCTGCTGCGGTGGGCTGGGCGCGTGGCCCTGCGCCGGCGCGGCGTGGCGGAGGCGAAGCGCGACCACGGCGCTGGCTGCCGCAGAGCGGCGCGCGGGGGCCACACTCAAAGCCAGGTGCGGCGGGGGGAGGGCCAAGAGGCAGCGGGCCTGGCCCTGGGCAGGCGCACGCATCACAGCCACGAGCAGGGCGGCGCCCAGCGGAAGCGGGAGCTGGGAGAGGGCTACCGGCGGGAAGCCAAGGAAAAAACAGCCCGGGGCTGACGAAAACGTCCGAAAGCATGCCCTCTTCGCCCGACCCAGTCAGTGCCCCGGAGCGAATGCCGGACTCATGGTCTGCAGCGGGCAGCAAAGGAAGGGGCAGCTCGCTGACGGGCTGCCGATGGCGGCGTGTCATGAGTACCTGCTCCCTCCCGGCGAGCGGGTGGGGGAACAAAAACGCACCGATAGCGCCACTCCCCGGCCCCCAAGGTGCGCTCTGACCACCCTTTCGGAGACGACCCAGCCGTGGTCACGAGGGTTCCTCTGCACGAGCAGCGTTGTCGGCATCTTTTCCTGGGGGGGGGTCCCAAGACCCCGACCCGGAGAGGGTGATTCCTGGGTGCCGCTCGCCACAGGGACCCGCCCGCCGCCAGGGTCCTGGCCCGAAGACGGCGTCTCTTGATTCCTGGGCGCCGCTGGCCGTAAGGACCCACCTCCTAGAAGTGCCCATGACAAGGCAATCGATTCTTGATCGTTGGCCCGCTGTCAAAGTAAGCACACGTGACCTTAAGACGACCCCGACCCCCCCTCCTCTGCTCCTCCTGTGACATGCCCGACCTCCGGGGCCATCGTCTGCAGCGTGCCCACCACGGACGTGGCGCGCCACGCGCGCCGCGCGAAGCCGAAGTCGACGAGCCGTGCGCGGCCGCTGCGCGCTGAGACCTGCGCGGGGCGGTCGCGTGGGGAGGGAGGGCGCGCCCCTGCGGCCAAGACTCGAACACCCAAACGATCAGGAATTAAATTAAGGGGCCCCCAACTCTTTTGGAGCGGACCTTCGTCAACAGGCCCCAGGCATTCGCGATAGGGGGTCTGCTCAGCAGATGTATTGAACATAATCAACCTTTTTCTGGTGTCCCTAATGCAACGATGGGGACCTGAGCTAGGCTACGGCTTCGTTGCGTTCGTAGGGTTCGAGGCTCTTGGCTCTCGATGACCACACACTGCGCAACTCATGGCGGATCGAGGCCCAGACCTGAGCGAATACCAAAAAAAAACGCCCGGCCCCGCAGTCCAGCTGCCTGTCCTCGAGAGGCGGCCATGGTTCCCGACCGCCCCCCGGCTGACCTCTTGGATGGCGGCCCCGGCGACACGCTCTGCGCCTCATGAGTGGACAGCCTGTCGCTCCGCTCCGCGCGGCGGGAGGCTCGGAAAAGCGCGGCACGTGGGCGCCTCGGGGCCGCGAGGTGGATGGCGCATCGCACCCAAGCGCGGCGGGCCAGAACCCGGAGAGCGACACGCTATCCAGAAGTTCTCGACCGGACTCCCCCGCTGCGAGTCCCTGCCTCTTCTCCTCGTCCATCCCGCCGTTGTGGTCCACTTGTCCGTCCCCCCTCCCTCCTCCCTCCTTCCTCCTCCTCGTCACCGGCCTCCCCCTTTTCCCCTCGCCCTCCTCGGGACTCGTCCTCATTGTTCCTCCTCCTCCTCCTCATTCTCCTCCTCCTCCTCCTCCTCCTCATAATCAACATCAGCACAAGCATCAGCATCAGCACCGATCTGATCGATACGTTCGGAGGCGCAGATATCCAAGCGGGCTGCATCGTGCGGGGGGAGGGGCGCACATCCAAACGGACTGCGCCGATCCGCAAGCGTAGAGCCGTGGAACGCGCGCTGCATTAAGCGCGCTGATCGCCTCTTCAAATCATGGGAAGCGGACTGGCTCAGTCAGGTGCCAGAGAGGAAAGAGAAGGGCGCAACGGCACCACTCAGACCCTTGCATCTGGGCTGCCTCACAGGCCCAAGACTTTACCCCACTCCGTCCCCGCGGCAATCTCTTCCGCCTCGACGTACGCGCAGAACTCGGCCAGCATCACGACGTTGTCGTTTCCGTACTCCTTGCCGTCGGCGTCCCTGCCGCTGTTCATCTTCTTGAATACTTCCGCCGCGCCCGCGGCATCCATCGCGGCCGCCTTCTTGAGGCCGATGAAGCCATGGTCCCCAACCTTCTTGTAGCCCGCCGCCCACTCCTCCGCCGTCATCCTGCGATCATCGTCAGTCTTGTCCTCGACGGTACCACCACCGCCGTCGATGAGGCAGAAGGCGTCGTACATCGCCGCGTACAGGATGAGGTAGACGCAGAGGACGCGGAACTCCTTCGCTGTCACGTAGTCGTCGCTGTGAGATGTCTTCCCATCTGCCACGTCCTTCGCATCTGTGTGAGCGCGGATGTAGGAAGCTCGGAAGCACTTCCAGATGCGCACCCCCTCCTCCTTGGGATCTCCGTCGCATTCGCCCTGCGCGAAGTAGGTTATCAAGACCTTCTGGATCCACCCATCCACCTCGGCAAGGGACACGTAACCGTTGCCGTTGGGGTCGCAGGCCGTGAAGGCGTGAGCGCGGGCCTCCTTCCCGGCCTCGCTCTGCAGGGTCAGGCTCGCGAAGACGTCGCAGAACGTCTTGCACGCTGGGGACATGCTGGGGTGCTTGAAATCCGTTTTGTCGCCGCTGCTCAGGTAGTCTGCGAGCTCGCTGGAGCTGATGCTCCCGCTGCCGTCCTTGTCGACCTTCTTCCAGACGGTCATCACGGACGACTCCGAGATATTGGGGTCCCCTTGCTTGAGGAGCGCCTTAAACTCATCAAGGCTGATCTTGCCACTGCCATCCTTGTCATATTCGGCGAACTTGGCCTTGATGCTAGGAGGCTTGGTCTTCTTCGGCATATCCTCAAACAGATCCCGTGTCAGTCTCCCCAAACGCTGGGCCCTACTTGGAACCAGCCTGGAGCCAAAATGGCTCGGGCTTGAGCCAAAATGGCTACGGATGATGATGATGATGATGATGATGATGATGATGATGATGATGATGATGATGATGACGATGATGACGATGATGATTGCGGAGCAAATTCTGAAGATGTCTCTAGCGAAGCGCGGGTTTCAGCACCTCCAAGGGGGAGCCGCCAGGGGGTATCTCACTCCTCCGTTCGCGCCAAAATGGCGGGGATGCCTCGAGCGGTTTGTCTGTTTGCATGCCCACTATCCTCCGCTTTCGGAGCAGATTTGGAGGATGTCTCGAGCGAGGCGCTGGTTCTCGCACCCATGGTGGCCCAGATTGCGAGGAGGCCTCGAGCGGTTCGCTTATTTTGCTGGCCAGACTCGTGGGCACGGATCCTCCTCAGGATGCCACAGGAGGCTCCTGCAGGCTCCAGGCGGCCCCGGGAGGCCACAGGAGGTCCAAGGAAGCACCAGGAGGCCCCAGGAGGCCACAGGAGCCACAGGAAGCGCCAGGAGGTACCAGGAGGCCCCGAAGGCCCCAGGAGCCCCCACGAGGTCCCAGGAGCAGGAAGCATCAGAAGGCCACAGGAGTGGCTCGAGTCCCCGGTGTTGTACGTATGTTCCTATAGATTGAGCCTCCCCATGGAGCACGGCCCTTTGGTGTTTTACATATGCTTATGTAGATTGTCCTTCTCCTGTGTATCCACTCCTAGATGGTTTACGTATGTTCCTATAGATTGGGCCTCTCGTGGGGCACGAATCTTTTGTGTTTTACGTGTGTTCCTATAGATTGCCCGATTGCCCCCCTCCTGCGGCTCCAACCCGTTGTGTTTTGTGTACGTATGTTCCTATACATTGGACCTCTCCTTGAGGCACGAATCCTCCCCAGGAGGCTCAAGGAGGCTTCTGGAGGCCCCAGGAGGCCTCAGGAGGCCAGTGAGCCCCAAGAGGCCCCAGGAGACCCCAAGATGCTGCAGGAGGCCCCAGGAACCCCCTGGAGGCTTCGAGAGGCCCCAGAAAGCCCCAGGCTCATGCGCAGAGACGCACTAATACTACTGAGACTCATTCACACTCCAACTCATTCACAATTAGATTCACTCCCAAGCCGTCAATACTCAAGCTAATTTGTAATCGAAAACTCTCCCGCCTAGACTCTCACGGCGGACAGGCCCATGCTAACATATACAAATTTTGGGAGCTCCACGCAGTGAATAATCATTATTGTGACAGCGTGGACCTTCCTCACACACACCCTCCTCCGTTCTCCTCCTCCCCCTGATGACGATAAGAGCATGGTGACGGATGATGATGCTGATGATGATGATGATGATGATGATGATGATGGTGATGGTGATGGTGATGGTGATGATGATAATGATAATGATAATGATACTGATAATGATAATGATAATGATAATGATGATGATGATGATAACGATAACGATAACGATGATGATGATGATGATGATGATGATGATGATGATGATGATGATGATGATGATGATGATGATGGTGGTGGTGGTGGTGGTGGTGGTGTTGCTGGTGGTGATGCTGATTCTGATGCTGATGCTGATGCTGCTGCTGATGATGATTGGTTAGTTTACTGCTAATCATAATGATAATGGTGCTGCTGCTGATGATGATGCCGATGATGATGATGATGATGATGATGATGATGATGATGATGATGCTGATGTTGGTGATGGTGATGGTGATGGTGATGGTGATGGTGATGATAGTGATGATGGTGATGATGATGATGATGATGATGATGATGATGATTATGATGATGGTGGTGATGACGGTGCTGATGACAAGAGGGGCCAGATTGCAAGGATGTCTCGAGCGATTTGCCTGTTTGCATGCTCAGGGCCTCCGTTCGCGCCCAGATTGCGGGGATGTCTAAAGCAGTTTGCCTGTTTACCAACTCAACATCCTCCGCTGTCGGAACAGATTCGGAGGATGTCTCGTGCGAGACGCTGGTTTTCGCACCCCTGGTGGCCCAGATTGCGAGGAGATCTCGAGCGGTTCGCTTATTTTGCTGGCCAGACTCGTGGGCACGGATCCTCCTCAGGATGCCACAGGAGGCTCCAGCTGGCTCCAGGAGGACCCAGGAGGCCACAGGAGGTGCCAGGAGGCATCAGGAGGCCACAGGAAACCACAGGAGGCCCCAGCAGGCCCCAGGAGGCACCAGGAGGCCCCAGGAGGCCCCAGGAGGCACTGAAGAAGCACCAGGAGGCACCAGGAGGCCACAGGAGGTCACAAGAGGCCGCAGGAAGCGACAGGAGGCAACAGGAGGCCCTGGAAGGCAGGCCCAGGAAGGCTCCAGGAACCCCCACGAGGCCACAGGAGCAGGAGGCCTCAGAAGGCCGCAGGTTTGGCTCCAATCCCAAGTGTTCTACGTATGTTCCCATGTTCCTATAGACTGTCACTGTCCTGCGTATGCACTCCTAAGTGGTTAACGTATGTTCCTATAGATTGGGCCTGCCCTGGGGCACGAGCCATAGCTGCGTTACGCGTGTTCCTGTAGATTGCCCCCCTCTCCTGTGGCTCAAATCCGATGTGTGTTACGCCTGTTCCTATGTTTGGGGTCTCTCCTGGGGCACGGATCCTCCCCGGTAGGCCCCAGGAGGCTCCATGAAGTTCCTGGAGCCCCAGGAGGTCCCAAGAGGCTCCAGGAAGCCCATGGAGGCTTCAAGAGGCTCAACGAGGCCCCAGGCTCATGCGCAGAGGCGCACGAATACTACGGAGATTCACTCACACCCCAACACATTCACAGTTAGACTCGTTCCCAGACCGTCAATACTCGAGCTCGTTGATATTCGAAAACTCTTGCGCCTGGACACTCACGGCGGACAGGTCCATTCTGGTAGATGCACATGGCGGTGATGACCTAGAAGGTCCTCTTGAGGTGCCAATGGCGGTGATGACTTGGAACTTACTGACCGAACCACCTCTCCCCGTAGAATCTTAACACGGGCGACGGGCGGGTTCCAGGGTCCGCGGGTCCGATGTATTCCAGTTCCCCGTTTTAATTTAATAATACAAATTCTAAACGGGGTAAACATCGGATCCGCCGCAAACAAAAATAAACCGAACACGGAGCCAGCTAATCCGAAATCGGATCCGCGCGGACGGAATTCGGACCCCACCGAAGCAGACGCCAAAACCAAAATGATAATGATGATGATCTGATCGATACGTTCGGAGGCGCAGATACCCAAGCGGGCTGCATCGTGCGGGGGGGAGGGGCGCACATCCAAACGGGCTGCGCCGATCCGCAAGCGTAGAGCCGTGCAACGCGCGCTGCATTACGCGCGCTGATCGCCTCTTCAAATCATGGGAAGCGGACTGGCTCAGTCAGGTGCCAGAGAGGAAAGAGAAGGGCGCAGCGGCACCACTCAGACCCTTGCATCTGGGCTGCCTCACAGGCCCAAGACTTTACCCCACTCCGTCCCCGCGGCAATCTCTTCCGCCTCGACGTACGCGCAGAACTCGGCCAGCATCACGACGTTGTCGTTTCCGTACTCCTTGCCGTCGGCGTCCCTGCCGCTGTTCATCTTCTTGAATACTTCCGCCGCGCCCGCGGCATCCATCGCGGCCGCCTTCTTGAGGCCGATGAAGCCATGGTCCCCAACCTTCTTGTAGCCCGCCGCCCACTCCTCCGCCGTCATCCTGCGATCATCGTCAGTCTTGTCCTCGACGGTACCACCACCGCCGTCGATGAGGCAGAAGGCGTCGTACATCGCCGCGTACAGGATGAGGTAGACGCAGAGGACGCGGAACTCCTTCGCTGTCACGTAGTCGTCGCTGTGAGATGTCTTCCCCTCTGCCACGTCCTTCGCATCTGTGTGAGCGCGGATGTAGGAAGCTCGGAAGCACTTCCAGATGCGCACCCCCTCCTCCTTGGGATCTCCGTCGCATTCGCCCTGCGCGAAGTAGGTTATCAAGACCTTCTGGATCCACCCATCCACCTCGGCAAGGGACACGTAACCGTTGCCGTTGGGGTCGCAGGCCGTGAAGGCGTGAGCGCGGGCCTCCTTCCCGGCCTCGCTCTGCAGGGTCAGGCTCGCGAAGACGTCGCAGAACGTCTTGCACGCTGGGGACATGCCGGGGTGCTTGAAATCCGTTTTGTCGCCGCTGCTCAGGTAGTCTGCGAGCTCGCTGGAGCTGATGCTCCCGCTGCCGTCCTTGTCGACTTTCTTCCAGACGGTCATCACGGACGACTCCGAGATATTTGGGTCCCCTTGCTTGAGGAGCGCCTTAAACTCATCAAGGCTGATCTTGCCACTGCCATCCTTGTCATATTCGGCGAACTTGGCCTTGATGCTAGGAGGCTTGGTCTTCTTCGGCATATCCTCAAACAGATCCCGTGTCAGTCTCCCCAAACGCTTGGCCCTACTTGGAACCAGCCTGGAGCCAAAATGGCTCGGGCTTGAGCCAAAATGGCTACTGATGATGATGATGATGATGATGATGATGATGATGATGATGATGATGATGATGATGATGATGATGATGATGATGATGATGATGATGATGATGATGACGATGACGATGACGATGATGACGATGATGATTGCGGAGCAAATTCTGAAGATGTCTCTAGCGAAGCGCGGGTTTCAGCACCTCCAAGGGGGAGCCGCCAGGGGGTATCTCACTCTTCCGTTCGCGCCAAAATGGCGGGGATGCCTCGAGCGGTTTGCCTGTTTGCATGCCCAACATCCTCCGCTTTCGGAGCAGATTTGGAGGATGTCTCGAGCGAGGCGCTGGTTCTCGCACCCCTGGTGGCCCAGATTGCGAGGAGATCTCGAGCGGTTCGCTTATTTTGCTGGCCAGACTCGTGGGCACGGATCCTCCTCAGGATGCCACAGGAGGCTCCTGCAGGCTCCAGGCGGCCCCGGGAGGCCACAGGAGGTCCAAGGAAGCACCAGGAGGCCCCAGGAGGCCACAGGAGCCACAGGAAGCGCCAGGAGGTACCAGGAGGCCCCGAAGGCCCCAGGAGCCCCCACGAGGTCCCAGGAGCAGGAAGCATCAGAAGGCCACAGGAGTGGCTCGAGTCCCCGGTGTTGTACGTATGTTCCTATAGATTGAGCCTCCCCATGGAGCACGGCCCTTTGGTGTTTTACATATGCTTATGTAGATTGTCATTCTCCTGTGTATCCACTCCTAGATGGTTTACGTATGTTCCTATATATTGGGCCTCTCGTGGGGCACGAATCTTTGGTGTTTTACGTGTGTTCCTATAGATTGCCCGATTGCCCCCCTCCTGCGGCTCCAACCCGTTGCGTTTTGTGTACGTATGTACCTATACATTGGACCTCTCCTTGAGGCACGAATCCTCCCCAGGAGGCTCATGGAGGCTCCTGGAGGCCCCAGGAGGCCTCAGGAGGCCAGTGAGCCCCAGGAGGCCCCAGGAGACCCCAAGATGCTGCAGGAGGCCCCAGGAACCCCCTGGAGGCTTCGAGAGGCCCCAGAAAGCCCCAGGCTCATGCGCAGAGACGCACTAATACTACTGAGACTCATTCACGCTCCAACTCATTCACAATTAGATTCACTCCCAAGCCGTCAATAAACTCTTCCGCCTAGACACTCACGGCGGACAGGCCCATGCTAACATATGCACATGTTGGGAGCTCCACGCAGTGAATAATCATTATTGTGACCGCGTGGACCTTCCTCACACACACCCTCCTCCGTTCTCCTCCTCCCCCTGATGACGATACGAGGATGGTGGCGGATGATGATGATGATGATGATGATGATGATGATGATGTTGATGATGATGATGATGATGATGATGGTGATGGTGATGGTGATGGTGATGGTGATGGTGATGGTGATGGTGATGGTGATGATGATGCTGATATTAATGATAATGGATAATGATAATGATAATGATAATGACAATGATAATGATAATGGTAATGAGGATGATGATGCTGATGATGATGCTGATGATGGTGGTGGTGTTGCTGGTGGTGTTGCTGGTGGTGATGCTGATGCTGATGCTGATGCTGATGCTGATGCTGCTGCTGCTGCTGCTGCTGATGATGATTGGCTAGTTTACTGCTAATCATATGATAATGGTGCTGCTGCTGCTGATGATGCCGATGATGATGATGATAATGATGATGATGGTGACGATGATGATGATGATGCTGATGGTGATGGTGATGATGATGGTGATGGTGATGGTGATGGTGATGGTGATGGTGATGGCGATGATAATGATAATGATGATGATGATGATGATGATGATGATGATGGTGATGGTGATGGTGATGGTGATGGTGATGGTGGTGATGATGATGATGATGATGATGATGATGATGACGATGATGATGATGATTATGATGGTGGTGGTGATGACGGTGCTGATGACAAGAGGGGCCAGATTGCAAGGATGTCTCAAGCGATTTGCCTGTTTGCATGCTCACGGCCTCCGTTCGCGCCCAGATTGCGGGGATGTCTAAAGCAGTTTGCCTGTTTACCAACTCAACATCCTCCGCTGTCGGAACAGATTCGGAGGATGTCTCGTGCGAGACGCTGGTTCTCGCACCCCTGGTGGCCCAGATTGCGAGGAGATCTCGAGCGGTTCGCTTATTTTGCTGGCCAGACTCGTGGGCACGGATCCTCCTCAGGATGCCACAGGAGGCTCCAGCTGGCTCCAGGAGGACTCGGGAGGCCACAGGAGGTGCCAGGAGGCATCAGGAGGCCACAGGAAACCACAGGAGGCCCCAGCAGGCCCCAGGAGGCACCAGGAGGCCCCAGGAGGCCCCAGGAGGCACTGAAGAAGCACCAGGAGGCACCAGGAGGCCACAGGAGGTCACAAGAGGCCGCAGGAAGCGACAGGAGGCAACAGGAGGCCCTGGAAGGCAGGCCCAGGAAGGCTCCAGGAACCCCCACGAGGCCACAGGAGCAGGAGGCCTCAGAAGGCCGCAGGACTGGCTCCAATCCCAAGTGTTCTACGTGGGTTCCCATGTTCCTATAGACTGTCACTGTCCTGCGTATGCACTCCTAAAGTGTTTAACGTATGTTCCTATAGATTGGGCCTGCCCTGGGGCGCGAGCCATAGGTGCGTTACGCGTGTTCCTGTAGATTGCCCCCCTCTCCTGTGGCTCAAATCCGATGTGTGTTACGCCTGTTCCTTTTTGGGGGGTCTCTCCTGGGGCACGGATCCTCCCCGGTAGGCCCCAGGAGGCTCCATGAAGTTCCTGGGGCCCCAGGAGGTCCCAAGAGGCTCCAGGAAGCCCATGGAGGCTTCAAGAGGCTCAACGAGGCCCCAGGCTCATGCGCAGAGGCGCACGAATACTACTGAGATTCACTCACACCCCAACACATTCACAGTTAGATTCGTTCCCAGACCGTCAATACTCAAGCTCGTTCATATTCGAAAACTCTTGCGCCTGGACACTCACGGCGAACAGGTCCATTCTGGTAGATGCACATGGCGGTGATGACCTGGAAGGTCCTCTTGAGGTGCCAATGGCGGTGATGACTTGGAACTTACTGACCGAACCACCTCTCCCCGTAGAATCTTAACACGGGCGGGTTCCAGGGTCCGCGGGTCCGATGTATTCCAGTTCCCCGTTTTAATTTAATAATGCAAATTCTAAACGGGGTAAACATCGGATCCGCCGCAAACAAAACTAAACCGAACACGGAGCCAGCTAATCCGAAATCGGATCCGCGCGGACGGAATTCGGATCCACCGAAGCAGACGCCAAAACCAAAATGATAATGATGATGATCTGATCGATACGTTCGGAGGCGCAGATACCCAAGCGGGCTGCATCGTGCGGGGGGGAGGGGCGCACATCCAAACGGGCTGCGCCGATCCGCAAGCGTAGAGCCGTGGAACGCGCGCTGCATTAAGCGCGCTGATCGCCTCTTCAAATCATGGGAAGCGGACTGGCTCAGTCAGGTGCCAGAGAGGAAAGAGAAGGGCGCAGCGGCACCACTCAGACCCTTGCATCTGGGCTGCCTCACAGGCCCAAGACTTTACCCCACTCCGTCCCCGCGGCAATCTCTTCCGCCTCGACGTACGCGCAGAACTCGGCCAGCATCACGACGTTGTCGTTTCCGTACTCCTTGCCGTCGGCGTCCCTGCCGCTGTTCATCTTCTTGAATACTTCCGCCGCGCCCGCGGCATCCATCGCGGCCGCCTTCTTGAGGCCGATGAAGCCATGGTCCCCAACCTTCTTGTAGCCCGCCGCCCACTCCTCCGCCGTCATCCTGCGATCATCGTCAGTCTTGTCCTCGACGGTACCACCACCGCCGTCGATGAGGCAGAAGGCGTCGTACATCGCCGCGTACAGGATGAGGTAGACACAGAGGACGCGGAACTCCTTCGCTGTCACGTAGTCGTCGCTGTGAGATGTCTTCCCCTCTGCCACGTCCTTCGCATCTGTGTGAGCGCGGATGTAGGAAGCTCGGAAGCACTTCCAGATGCGCACCCCCTCCTCCTTGGGATCTCCGTCGCATTCGCCCTGCGCGAAGTAGGTTATCAAGACCTTCTGGATCCACCCATCCACCTCGGCAAGGGACACGTAACCGTTGCCGTTGGGGTCGCAGGCCGTGAAGGCGTGAGCGCGGGCCTCCTTCCCGGCCTCGCTCTGCAGGGTCAAGCTCGCGAAGACGTCGCAGAACGTCTTGCACGCTGGGGACATGCCGGGGTGCTTGAAATCCGTTTTGTCGCCGCTGCTCAGGTAGTCTGCGAGCTCGCTGGAGCTGATGCTCCCGCTGCCGTCCTTGTCGACTTTCTTCCAGACGGTCATCACGGACGACTCCGAGATATTTGGGTCCCCTTGCTTGAGGAGCGCCTTAAACTCATCAAGGCTGATCTTGCCACTGCCATCCTTGTCATATTCGGCGAACTTGGCCTTGATGCTAGGAGGCTTGGTCTTCTTCGGCATATCCTCAAACAGATCCCGTGTCAGTCTCCCCAAACGCTTGGCCCTACTTGGAACCAGCCTGGAGCCAAAATGGCTCGGGCTTGAGCCAAAGTGGCTACGGGTGATGATGATGATGATGATGATGATGATGATGATGATGATGATGATGATGATGATGATGACGATGATGATTGCGGAGCAAATTCTGAAGATGTCTCTAGCGAAGCGCGGGTTTCAGCACCTCCAAGGGGGAGCCGCCAGGGGGTATCTCACTCCTCCGTTCGCGCCAAAATGGCGGGGATGCCTCGAGCGGTTTGCCTGTTTGCATGCCCAACATCCTCCGCTTTCGGAGCAGATTTGGAGGATGTCTCGAGCGAGGCGCTGATTCTCGCACCCCTGGTGGCCCAGATTGCGAGGAGGTCTCGAGCGGTTTGCTTATTTTGCTGGCCAGACTCGTGGGCACGGATCCTCCTCAGGATGCCACAGGTGGCTCCTGCAGGGTCCAGGCGGCCCCAGGAGGCCACAGGAGGTCCAAGAAGCACCAGGAGGCCCCAGGAGGCCACAGGAGCCACAGGAAGCACCAGGAGGTACCAGGAGGCCCCGAAGGCCCCAGGAGCCCCCACGAGGTCACAGGAGCAGGAGGCATCATAAGGCCACAGGAGTGGCTCGAGTCCCCGGTGTTGTACGTATGCTCCTATAGATTGAGCCTCCCCATGGAGCACGGCCCCGTGGTGTTTTATATATGCTTATGTAGATTGTCCTTCCCTTTGTGTATCCACTCCTAGATGGTTACGTATGTTCCTATATATATATATATATATATATATATATATATATATATTGGGCCTCTCCTGGGGCACGAATCTTTGGTGTTTTACGTGTGTTCCTATAGATTGCCCGATTGCCCCCCTCCTGCGGCTCCAACCCGTAGTGTTTTGTGTGCGTATGTTCCTATAGTTTGGACCTCTCCTTGAGGCACAAATCCTCCCCAGGAGGCTCAAGGAGGCTCCTGGAGGCCCCAGGAGGCCTCAGGAGGCCAGTGAGCCCCAAGAGGCCCCAGGAGACCCCAAGGAGGACTCATTCACACTCCAACTCGTTCACAATTAGATTCACTCCCAAATCGTCAATACTCAAGCTCGTGTATAATCGAAAACTCGTCCATGTTAACATATGCACATTTTAGGGAGCTCCATGCAGTGAATAATTATTATTGTGACCGCGCGGACATTCCTCACACACACACACACACACTCCTCCGTTCTCATCCCCCCTGACGACGATAAGAGCATGGTGACTGATGATGATGATGATGATGATGACGATGATGATGATGATGATGATGATGATGATGATGATGATGATGCTATTGATGATGGTGGTGTTGCTGGTGGTGATGCTGATGCTGATGCCGATGCTGGTGCTGATGCCGATCCCGATGCCGATGCTGATGCTGATGCTGGTGCTGCTGCTGATGATGATGATAATGATGATGATGATGCTGATGCTGATGATGATGATGATGATGAGTGGTTATGCGTCTGATGATGAGGATCGTGATGAAGGCTATGTTACTGATAATGGTAATGCTACTGATAATGATAATGGTGCTGATGATGATGCTGCTGATGATGATAATGTTGATGATGGTGATGACGATGATGATGATGATGATGATGCTGATGATGATGATGATGATGACGGTGCTGATGACAAGAGGGGCCATATTGCAAGGATGTCTCAAGCGAGTTGCCTGTTTGCATGCCCAACATCATCCGCTGTCGGAACATAGTTGGAGGATGTCTCGTGCGAGGCGCTGGTTTTCGCACCCCAGCGGGGGCCCAGATGGCGAGGATGTCTCCAAGGGTTTGCCTGTTTGGGGGGGGGGGGGGGGGGCAAGGCTCGCCTGAGCTCAGAGCAGAGTCTGAAGATGTCTCGGGCAAGTTGCTGGTTGTCGCACTCCTAAAGGGGGGGGGGGCGCCAGAGGTATATCACGGCTTCCGTTCGCGCCCAGATTGCGGGGATGCCTCATGCGGTCTGCCTGCTTACCAGCTCAACATCCTCCGCTTTCGGAGCAGATTTGGAGGCTGTCTCGTGCGAGGCAATGGTTTTCGCACCCTAGGTGGCCAGGATTGCGAGGATGCCTCGTACGGTTGGCCTGTTTTGCTGGCCAGACTCGTGGACACGGATCCTCCTGAGGATGACACATGAGGCTCCAGCAGGCTCCAGGAGGACCCAGGAGGCAACAGGAGGTCTCAAGAGACATCAGGAGGCCACAGGAAACCACAAGAAGCCCCAGGAGACCACAGGAGGCACTAGGAGGCCCCAGGAGGCTCCAGGCGGCCCCAGAAAGCACTAGGAGGCACCAGGAGGCCACAGGAGGCCACAGGAAGCGACAGGAGGCAACAGGAGGCAACAGGAGCCCCCAGAAGGCTCCAGGAGCCCCCACGAGGCCCCAGGAACAATAGGCCTCAGAAGGCCGCAGGACTGGCTCCAATCCCAAGTGCTCTACGTATGTCCATATAGACGGCCCTTCTCCTGTGTATCCACTCCTAAGCGTTTACGTATGTTCCTATACATTGGGTCTACCCTGGGGCACGAGTCCCTGGTGGTTTACGCGTGTTCCTGTAGATTGCCCATCTCCTGTGGCTTCAATCCAAAGTGTTGTACGTGTTCCTATAGATTGGGCCTCTCCTGGGGCACGAATCCACCCCAGGAGGCCCCAGGAGGCTCCAGGAGGCTCCTGGAGGCCCCAGGAGGCTACACGAGGCTCCAGGAGGCCTTAGGAGGCGCCAGAAAGCCCCATTTGGCCCCAGGAGGCCCCAAGAGACTCCAGGAGGCACCAGGAAGCCCCAGCAGGTTTCAAGAGGCCCCAGGAGGCCCCAGTCTCATGCGCAGAGGCGCACTGATACTACTAGATGTGCATGGATGCGAATATGGGGAGCTCCACGCAATGAACAACAACTTGGACGCCTCCTACTCCCTCTCCTCCTTCTCTTCTCCTTTTCCTCGTCTCCTCCTACGTAGATTCCCTCATACTCAGATTTGCTCATACCCATACATGATGATGTTGATGATGATGATGATGATGCTGATGGTGATGATGATGAGGAGGAGGATGATGATGATGATGATGATGATACTGATGGTGCTGCTGATGATGATGATGCTTATAATGTTGATTATGACGGTGAGATTGCTATTGATGACGATACTGATGATGATGGCGCTGATGATGATACCATTGATATTGATGTTGATGTTGATGATGATGCTGGTGATGCTGATGATGATCCTGATGGTGATCATGATGATAATGATAATAATGCTGTTACTGATGATGATGCTGATGATGATGATGACGATGATGATGATGGTGATGATAATGATGATGATGATGGTGATGGTGATGATGATGATGACGGTGACGATGACGATGACGATGACGATGACGATGACGATGACGATGACGATGATGATGATGATGATTATGATTATGATGATGATGATGATGATGCTGATGCTGATGCTGATGCTGATGATGATGATGATGATGATGATGATGATGATGATGATGATGATGATGATGATGATGGCGGTGCAAATTCTGAGGATGTCTCGAGGGAGGCCCAGGTTTCAGCACCCCCAAGGGGAGAGACGGCAGAGGGTAATTATTGCACTCCTCCGTTCGCGCCATGATGGCGGGGACGTCTCGAGCGGTTTGCCAGTTTCCTGGCTCAACATCCTCCAAGTTCGAAGCAAGTGTGGAGGGTGTCCCGAGCGAGGCGGTTCATGTTCGCCCCCAAGTGGGGCCAGAGTTTGAGGATGTCTCGATCGGTTTGTCTATTTGGGCTGCCAGGTTCGAGGATGTCTCGAGCGAGGCGCGGGTTTCGGCACCCCCAAGGGGGAGCCGCCAGGGGGTATTGCATTCCTCCGTTTGCGCCATACTGGCGGGGACCTCTCGAGCGGTTTACCTTTTTCCTGGCTCAACATCCTCCGATTTCAAAGCAGATGTGGAGGATGTCTCGAGCGAGGCGTTCATTGTCGCCCCCAAATGGGGCCAGATTTCGAGGATGTCTCGATCGGTTTGCATGTTTGGGTGGCCAGACTCGTGGGCACGGATCCTCCCAAGGATGCCATAGAAGGCTCCAGCAGGCTCCGGGAGGCCCCAGGAGGCAGCAGGAGGTCCCAGGAGGCATCAGGAAGCCACAGGAAGATTCAAGAGGCCACATGATACCCCAAGAGGCTCTGGGAGGCCCCAGGAAGCTCCAGGGGGCCTCAGGAGGCTCCAGGATGCTCCAGGAGGCCACAGGAGGCTACAGGAGGCCCAAGGAGGCCACAGGAAGTGCCAGGAGGCACCAGGAGGCCCCTCAGGGCACCAGGATGCCCCAAGAGGCCCCAGGAGCAGTAAGCCTAGAAGCCACAGGAATGGCTCGAGTCCCATGTGATGTACATATGCTCCTGTAGATTAAGACCCCCTGGAGCACGAATCCTTTATGTGATTTACGTATGTTTCTATGTCATTCCCCTGTGTATCCGACCCTGAATGTTTTACGTATGTTCCTATAGATTGGGCCTCTCCCGGGGCACGAGTCCTTGGTATCTTACGTGTGTTCCTATAGATTGTCCTTCTCCTGCGGCTCCAATCCGCAATGTTTTATGTACGTCTGTTCCTATAGATTGGGCCTCTCCTGGGGCACGAATCCTCCCCAGGAGGCCCCAGGAGGCTCCAGGAGACTCCAGGAGGCCCCAGGAGGCAACACGAGGCCCCAGGAGGCTCCAAGAGGCTCCAGGAGGCCCCAGGAGGCCCCAGGAGGTTTCAGGAGGCCCCAGGACACCCCAGGCTCATGCGCAGAGACGCGCTCGTACTACTGAGACTCACTCACACTCCGCCTCAGACCGTCAACACTCAAGCCCTTTGAATCTGAAAGCTCTTGCGCCCAGACGCTCACGGCGGACAGGCCCGTGCTGGTGGATGCACACATGGGGAACTCCACGCAGTGAATCATTTTCGCGAGAAAGGAGTGCAACGAAACCATCAGTGCTAAGTCACATCTGTCCAGCACGCGGCGCGCCCAACACTGTACACGTCGGGGCGGCGCGCTCTCTCGAATGTCGGGACGCGGCTCCGGCGCCGGTCACTTCAGCTGCTTCCGCTCCAGCGCCCCCGTCTTGTAGTCGTCGAGGAAGCGCTCCACGGAGGCGGCGGTGACCTCAGAGCCCTCTGCCGCGAGGTAGTAGCCGCCCTCGTCTGGGATGTCGATGAGGGCCATACGCGGAGCCGCCTCGGGAGGAGGATGAGGAGGAGGAGGAGGAGGAGGAGGAAGGAGGGAGAAGAAAGAAGGAGGATGGAGGAAGGAGGATGGAGGAAGGAGGAAGAGGAGGAAGAGGAGGAGGAGGAGACCTCGACCCCAGGACCGCTTTTCCTCCGCGGCCCCGGAGCCGCCTCGGCGCCGGGTGCCTCCAGGAGGCCCAGCATGCCGCGGACTCTCGGGGCGAGCTCCGCCCCCGCTGCCGCCAGCATGAAGCAGAAGTCCGGGTCCCGGCCGGCCGCCCTCGCCCGCTCGGTGTGCTTCGCCGCCAGGGGCTCGAGGGCCTGTCGGGAACGGACAGGACCCTCTTTAGTACAGTCGGACTTCATTGGACAGGACACGCGAGAGGACACAAGACCCTTCCGAGTGCCACGTTGCCACAGAAATGCAGGAGGCATGGGTCGCAAGACACAGGACACAATGGTACTCTTGATCTCTGGCAGGGTCGACCTGCTAATCTGGGCCGCCTGTAAAACGTGGTTCAGCGAAAACGACCTCGGACCCCAACCAGGCGGGCGCGAGCCTGGAAAATGACGGCCGCGGCGCCCTCTCGAGAACCGAAGACGGACAATTCACTAATCAACGTGTCAGGGAGGGGGTTCTGTCCACCCCCGAACCTGCGCCAGGGCGTCCACCCCCGCGGCGTCGCTGGACTCGCAGAAGATCAGCAGCGTTGGCACCTCGTTGATGTCTCCCGGGCCGTCCGCGAGCTGCTTCACGGGCTTCGGGTACCAGGGCATCGCGGCCCCCGTGGGGTCGGCTGCGACGGCGCCGCGACCATCGGTCGTGACCACGTTCAAGTCCGCGTCCAGGATGACCAGGGTCGGGATGCCCCCCACCTTCAGGGCCCTGTTTAACTTCTTCTGCAGACTCCTGTCGGCGTAGCTCAGCGCCAGCCAGGGCTGCTCGGCGAAGTACTCCTTGAACGAGGCCTCGTCCTTGTCGGAGGAGACGAAGACCACCTCCAGGCCCTTGGCCTGCAGGTCCTCCCTGTACCAGTTGGCGAGCTTGGGCGTGAAGCCGCGGCACGGCGGGCACCAGTGCGCGCTGAAGTAGAGCGCGAGCGCCTTCTTCTCCTGCACCGCCTGCTGCACCGTCAACTCGCCTGCGGGCCCGACGAGCTTCGCCTCGGCCAGGAGCTCCTTCACTGGCCTCGGCCTCCACGGGAGCTCCGCGCCGGTCGGGTCCTCGCTGACGGCATCTCGGCCTTCCGTCGTGATGACCTTCCCGTCGGAGTCCAGGATCACCAGCGAGGGGATGCCTTTCACTTTGCACATCTTGGACAGCTTCTCCTTGGCACCGCGCTCCCCGTAGGGCAGAGCCATCCAGGGCTGGCCGGCGAAGTACTCCTTGAACGAGGCCTCGTCCCTGTCGGAGGACACGAAGACCACCTCCAGGCCCTTGGCCTGCAGGTCCCTCTTGTACCACTCGGCGAGCTGGGGCGTGAAGCCGCGGCACGGCGGGCACCAGTGCGCGCTGAAGTAGAGCGCGACGGCGCCCTTGCCCGAGAGGGCCGCGACGGTCTCGGTGACCTCGCCGCCGGGGCCCAGGAGGAAGCCGCCGAGCATCTCGGCGAAGGCAGCCATGGGCGCGGCGGGGGCAGATCGACGCCGATGACAGTCCAGGTGATGTTCACGGGGCGCTTTGAGCCGGTCCCTTGAGGCAAAATGACTCTTGGAAGTCGTGGTCATCAGAAACCTTGGAAGGGAATCCTGGAAAACTTGGGCCTCCTGCTCCTCTGAAAGATGGAGGACAGCTCCACTTCGACACGTGAGCGACGACAAAAAAGGGTCTTGCGCGAGATGGCACAGCGACCTCACGCGGCAGCGTACGCGGGCCGCCAGCGCGGCACGCTACATTGGAGACGAGGGCGCTTACGCGCGACCTGGCGCGGGAACCTCCGACCCCTCCTAAACGGTAGTATGGCCAAGGGCAGGGTAGAGAATCAGCTCACGCAGCTGATTTTCCTGGCGCCTCCTGGCGCCGGGAGGCGCCCGTATATCAAGGAATGGGCCCAGCGGCGTGGCGGAAACCAGCTGCATGCAGCAGAGTTCGCAACCCCCTTGAATGGTGAGCTGGAGCGTCGTGGCTCTAGCGTTCGTGTGAACAGAGCGGCTGCCGACTCAGGCCCCGAGGTCCACAAATCACGCCCAGCGGGCACAGCCGGAAGCAGGAAAGGCGCGAGAGGCAAAGGAAAAGAGAGCGGGCCCACAAGGGCACTGAGCAGAATTACGCCAGCCAGACCATGCAGGAGAGAGAGGGGGGTACCCCCCCTTTCCCTGTCCTGCCCTCTCGTCCGGCCCGACTCTCCTG